>NTPY01000990.1:482727-501546 GCA_002922825.1 Brachionus calyciflorus
ATTTAGATTTTACATAAAATGTAGAACCATTTTCCATATCTTAACATTTTTCAAAATTTAATAAATAGAACTTTATTTTTCGTTGTTTTTGAATTGAGTCATGAATTGGTGAATTGATACCTAACTTCAAATCGCCAAAGCATTTTTAAAGAAATTCGAGTTTTTTTCTCTAAACGTTCAAATCTTTTTTATTACTTTTTAACTCAAATTCTGACTGAATATTTTTGAAAATTTTAAATAAATGAACATGAACAAATATCGAATTTTTTTATAACTGTAAAAGATTTTTGAAAGCTCGAAATCTAAGCTTTCTAAAAGTTTTTTCAATTCCATACCAATTTTAATGTTAGGAAAAATAAAATTGACCGATAGATTATGGTCTGTTTTAATATAAAGGAGCGAGATTTATAGTTATTTTAACGGTAAAGTTTTTTTTGATTGGTTAATTTTTTATTAACCAATCGAAAATTGGGTACAAACCGAAAAATCAGGTTTAAGCGCATGCAGGATATTGCAATCGTTTACGGTAATTCAAAAGATAGATTGTCTGAAAAATTGAAAATTTTCCTATATATTTTTGAAAAAGAGTTGATCGAAATTTTTCGAGAAATGAATCATTTTTGACGATTAAAAAATCATTACTCTAAACCTTTTCCATTCATTTTTTTCTGAATAAAAATAATTGTTTCAATATAATTCTAAATACCACAAACGGATTTTTTTTCAAAATTCCGAGTTTAACTGATCATTTATCTGCGATTTAAATGTAAAATTAAGAATTTTTATATTTTTTTATTTGAAAAAAAAAATATTTAATAATAATAAGTTTAAATTGTTATTCTATTAATTTATTTTTTGAAATATTAACTGTATTTTGTTATACATTACGTTATAAATTTCGAAACCAATCTTTTTACAGAGTCGATTTTATTTTACAGATTTTACAGAGAGTTCTTTCGGTCTTTTTAATTTGTCTGGGTTTAGCAATAGTTTTGCATGCAATTAGTGTCGTTAAAAAATTTTCTTCCATTTTTTAAATATGAAGAGGCCAAGAATTAGCTAATTTTAGAAAAATCAGCAATATTTAAACCCGTTTCTGTGTGTTTTTTTTTCCTCTCATTTATATAGTTTTACATTTATGAGCCGCAGTTAAAATTTCAATTGTTTGTAAAATTTAAAAAAAAAAAATTGATCTAAAATTTTATAATGATAAATTATTAAAACACATATTTTTGGCATCTGATAACGCTTTTTTCAAATATTTTACCATCTGGAACATATTCGATCAAATTTCCTTCAAATTCAAAATTTAATAACAGATAAAGATCCTTCTTTGAAATTCACTCTTTATATCTAATTTCCAGTATTTCTTCTCTTTTATGGGTTTCACCTATACTTATGAAGGTTGAATTAGCTTCATCATTCAAATATCTTTCTAATTTATCTTTTTTTAATTCTTTTAATTCTCTATTGAAATCAAATTTTGTACAAACTTAATTTAGAATTACTTAAAAATTGAATGCTCCAAGATCTAAATCCTACTTACTATTTTCGTGATTGGTGTTAAGTCTTTCTAAATTTTCACGAATCCCATGGAGCTCTGTAATTACCTTAATTAAATAATATTGTTTATAATAAAGGTACAAAATAATGACTTCCTTTTTTGGGTTACAATTCTAATATTTTAAGGTTTTTAAACCTCAGTAGTATTTGAGGTGGAAATATTTGCGAGACTGAGAATTATTTCTATCTATATGAGGGTTCATTTGAGAGCGATCGAGAGCCAATGAACCTTGAGTCGAATTTTTTTTAGATAATGAATATCTAGAAGTATTTGCATTCAAAACAATATTTGATACATAATTCGAATTTTCTCGATCATTTTCTGTTTGATTTTGATTTTGTGTATTTAATCTAGATAGCGAAACTTGGTTTTGGACAGAGTTTATTGAATTAAAATTATATATATGGATGTATAATTGTTTGAATTTTATTGATTATTATTAACATTATAATTATCCTTAAATAAATAAAAATAAAATAATTCTTTAACACAATGAAATTCTTCAAAAATTATTTTGAATCTTTAATATCTTTTCTAATGAAGTTTTTGAGTTTAGAGTCATATAATGATCAAATATAAGTCATTAATATATTTGAAAATATTAAAATCTATGATTTTTTGATTTACAATTAGAGTTTTGACAATACCAACTTTACACAAAATTTAGTTTTCCGGTAATTTTTCTATATATCTGATTAAAATTTGTTACATTAATTTATTAAAGATTGAAATAATTATTTTCTTTGAAAATTTAAATGAAAATTTCAAAAAATCGCAAAAAATTTTAAAGACGTTTTGAGAAATTCCAGACAAAAATGCCTACATTGATAATTTAAAAAATATCATTAAATGTTTCCATCATTCTGTTTCATAAAATGCATATTGAACATAATTATCTTAAAACAAATTATTTCATTAGACATTACTTCATTTTCTTTTTATCTTATGCGGTCAACCCTCTCAAATAAATCTCTTTTCTTCAGAACATTATCATTATCATTTGAAAATTCATTAAAATCTTTTGTTGATTTGCTTTTTCGAGAGAGTGAGCGTCTTCTTCTAAATAATTGTCATCATATTGAACATCTTCCTCTATTTCGGAATTAAAATTTTAATTGAATTTTCTTGATCTTAGTTCTTAAACTCGTCTAATTTGTTTTCAAGATAAAAATCGTCTTCAATGCCTTCATTTTTATCCCATCATAATATCACCATAGTATTTAAGCTCAATATTTAACAATTAAATACTATTTTTCTCAGAATCTGGGCAAAGATTCAAATTTTCGTAAACGTTCCCAAACGAAAAATCATTCTAAGTAAAAAATCTTAAAAAAATATAATAAATAAAAAAATCATTGAAAGAAGCTAATTCATTCAAAATAATCTGCAAATTTTTGAAAGAAAAAATATATTCATTGTGTATAAATTATAATTTCTTTTAAAGGACTTTACCGGGTTTGCATTGAAATTTTGCCTTCGTTTCATTTTATCAAATAAAAGTCAATCAGAAAAAAAAAGATATATTCATATAGCATTTTTCATGATAAGTTGGCTATTATAAAATGAAAATGCTCATTTTGTTATGTGACTTTCCAAATTGGTTTAAACTTAACAACAAGTTTCAATATAAACTTAACATTTTCTTAGTTGCAAATAAATATATTTGAATTTTTTTCCGATGAAACAGTAAAATTAATTTTTTTTATATTGTTCAAAATTGTATGTTTCGGTGAATTTTTAAAAATAAATGTAATAAATGTGATACACACCATCATAAAAAGTCTGTATTTTAAATACGCAATTAAATTGCACAATTTTTTGCAGAATTTGAAATCAGATGCAGCAAACTTCGCTTCGCCATGTAATAATTTTTTTTGCTAGCAAAAGTTCTTTTAAGTGCTTTGCAGAGCAATTTTTGTTGAAAAAAAAAATTAGAAAAAGAAAATTGACAAAAAATTTTAACTTGCCTTATTTAAGATAACTTGATTGTTCTTTTAATAATTTTTATAGTAAATAAAAGTATTTCGAAAGTTTCCTCATGAATCTTTTAGACATTATACTTTCTGTTATTTAAAACTAAAAAATAATTAAAATTAATTTATAGGTTAGTGAGTCATTGTGAGATATATCATGATATATCAAAAAAAAAATATTAACTCTATATTAAACTAACATTCAATTGCTACAGTATTCTTCAAAAAATGGCCCTAGGCAAAAAATTGACATGATATCATAATTTTATGGAAAGTTACAGCTCTTTTAACACTTTAAAAAGTAAAAAGCGGTCATTCTGACCGAATCGCTGTTTTCTAAGGAAGACAGGTCAAATAGATTATCTACTAACATTGATTCGTTAGATCCTTCAGTATCTGAAAAATTAGATGTAATCGAATTTATTTCTTGATTAATATGGTCATCTTATTTTAGTAAGCTTGAGAAATTTGCTTTAAATTTTTTGATTTGAAGTCTTTTAACGGCTCTTGTTTTTTTCCCGGTTTGTAAATAACTAAATTTTTTATTATAAAACGGCATTGTCCTTAGAATAAATGGTTAAAATTGGAAAAAAATAAATTAAAAAAAGTGCATTTACTTATTATTACTATTGCATATATAGAAAAATAATTGCATTTCTAAAAATATTCATTTTAAACCCTCCTTGTTTTAAATTATTAAATAAATTATAATCAAAATTATAATTATAATTGATTTTAAAAAAAAAGGGAGGGGAATTAAGACTAAAATTTAAAAAAATGGTATAAATTGAGTTGTTTTTTCTTTAATTTTATTCATTTACATTTCATTGGAAAATTCTTAATTTCATTAAGACTTATTCAATGAACATTAAGGTCTCAATTTTTTTTGTTTGACTGGGACACAACATATTTTTTGTTGTTTCTCTTTGAGTGGGAAGCGACATTTTTCCTAATGTACTTAAAATTAAAAATTAAAAACCAAATTAATTAAAAGACACGATTAAAAAAATCACTCTCTGTACTTTCAACCTAAAATAAAAATTACTTTTTTTTATTTTGTGAAAAGTTTACTCAAAGCTACATAAAAATTAAACTCTCTGAATTTTTTTAGTCAAAATTTAATTATTTTCAAAATGTTAATGATATTTATGTAGTGCTATCTAAAGATAGATAAAAAAAAAAAATAAAATTTAATTTAAATTGAAAAATAAATAAAATTGAAATTAGAAAAATTTCAATTTGAAATATTAAATTTAAATTACACCTCGCTCGCATAATATTGCAAATTATAAATTCAATATGTAATTTTATGAATTTATAATTTAGCAATTTAAAAAAGTTAAATATTAAAACTTTGAAAACTTTAAATTTATTTACTATTTATAATTTGTATTTTTTAACTTTTAAACAAGATTTTATTTTATAATAAAAGACTTCAAAATAAACTTAACTTTTAGTTTTGTTTAATAATTTGAAAAAACCTCAACTGATATTTGGGTTAGCCGTAACTCCGTAGCGGGAGGGTCTGAAAGAGACCACGGGATCTTTATATTAAGTTTTTAATTAAATTAAGAAAGGAAAATTGCTCTCTAAGAATTGGTCGAAGATTTATAAGTCAAAATCCTATTCGATCAAGAACCCAAATTTTATTCCTAAGATAATTTGAATAATTTAATTATTCCTAAGTCGTGTTAAGTTATCGGCACGACATTTAGAAATCGGTCCCAAAAAAGTTTTAAAAAAAAAATAGATGAGACTGAGAGTTATTCCTAAAAAACAATGAAGAGGTTTCAAAAATAATTGATCCTTTAGATAGAAAGTAAGCAAAGAATTGTAATAATGTTTATTTTTTTTAATATTATGTATTTATTTCCTAAGTTAACGAAAAATGCGACTAAAAAATTTGTTAACGAAATAGACAACAACCACCTAATGGTTAATGGTATTATTAAGTCAAACAAAAGTTTTTTATATTAATATCAAAAAAAAAATATAATGCTATATTTTTGATTCTATTTTTCAATATATTTAGACTGGTAAATTAAGAGAACATTTCATTTGCTCTTTGTTGTTCTCTTAATTTACCAGTCTAAATATATTGAAAAATTTTTCTATTTTAAGGCTCCAGATTAATTATTTATTAGAAACAAAAGACCAAATCAAGAGAGTTTTGCAAAATAAAAATGGAAAAAATTTTGTCTAGTAATGATGATTTTATCGAAGATGTTTACGATAGTAATATTTATAAAGAATTTAGAGATAAAAATATTGATTCAATAAAAAGAGGTGAATTTTTATCGTTTTCACTTAGTACCGATGGAGTGAAGTTATGTGATAAATCAGACTTATCTATTTGGCCAATTATGTTGGTTATTAATGAACTAGATTTATCTCATAGATTTTGTATAGAGAATGTTATATTTACTGGTAAAAAATAATTAAATTTTATTAAAAAAAATTCAAAATTAAAATTTTTAATTTTTTTAAGGTTTGGTTCTTAGTCATGGAAAACCACAAATAAATTAAATTTTAGAACCAATCGTTAAAAATTTAAAAATTTTAGAACTTGGTATAACATTTAATAGTGGTACAGAAAGATTTATTAATATTAAATTTTTTCTTTTATTTGCTGTTTTTGACAAACCTGCAAGGGCAATGGTTTTGAATATCAAAAATTCAAATGGCTTTTTTGGTTGTTTAAAGTGTTTACAGCCGGGTAAAACTCTCAAAACAAAAAAAAGTAAATTGTCAATTTTAAACTTTTCGTTTTTTTTAATTAAATTAATTTATGAAAAAAAATCTAGTAGAGAGTACTCAGGAATAGCTTTGTTTATTTATTTTTCATAACTTTTTATAAGAATTATCAAAATTAAAAACTCATATTTATCATAATGTGAAACTTATTTTGTTTTTAATTTGAAAAATTAATTTTTAATACAACTAAGCGAGCCCTTAAAAGAAAAGTTACCGTTGGCGTTGAAATTGTATAGAGCTTCAAAACCATCGGTAAATTAAGAACTAATGAAGTGTGTTTAGAGAATTTAAGCTTATTCACAAAGGGAATATTAATGGTCACCTGTTCAACTGAATTCTCACTTAATTTTTATATTTTAAGGTTCACCAAATCATAAACACTAGTTAAGACTTTACAATTATTTAGCGTTAATTGCTTATGTCTTTTCCGATAAAATATTCCGAAAATATTTTGAATTATAGAGTTAACCATGCTTTATAATAATTGGATTTAATTTTGAACAATTTGATTCATTATAACCAAAATAAAGTCTACTAAAGTTTCAGAAAAACTAAATTTTCATTCAAAAATGACAAAAAATAAGGTTTTTTTACAAAAATACCCCAAAATAAAACAGTTTTCTAAAAAATCCAAACATATTATCTAAATATTATCATTATATTTAAATTTTTATTCAGAAAATTTTCGAAATCGCGTATCAATTAAGGAATAAAATTTAAAGATACTAATATTAATGACTTTGGGTACCTTAACTGGATAAAAATTTTATAAAACAAATTAATACATTTTTTATGTTTTTATTCTTAAAATAAAACCATAAAAAGAATCATGAAGGGCTCTCAATTATTTCAATTCTGAATTTCTGATTAATTTTACTAATGTTTTTTAATTTATATTCAGTTAAAAAGATCAAAATAATTTTTTTTTATTTACAGAAGGAAATGTTCATGTTTACCCTTTTTCATATTATTCAAATGATGGCCCTGAGCAGAATTCAGAAAATTATGAAAAATGTTTGTTACGAATAAAAAAGCTATCCTTAAAAGAATATAAAGGAATTATTGGTCCCTGTTCTTTACAAAATTTAGGTGAATTTAACCCAATTAGTGTTGGGGGCCGGCCATGCGGCCATACGGCCGGTCCAAAATTGATAATGGCCGTGGCCGTGGTCGCCAAGACGGCCGGTCCAAAATTCAGCCGGTACTTTCTACGGTCCATGGCCGTATTTTGGACCGGCCGTTTTTTAGACCGGCCGAATTTTGGTCCGGCCACTTTTTGACCGGCCAATTTTGGATCGGCCACTTTCTGAAAAAAAATGTTTGAAAACTGGGGGACGTTGGATCGATAGACAGAGTCACTCATCCGAGCACTTACTTTTAAATTGGCTGCGAACTCGACTCTTAGACTACGACTTGGCTTGAAACCCCGAAACCAAGCGATACTTAACTTCGTTTTCAAACAAAAATATTTAAATTATCTAATATGAATTTTAAAAAAATATAAATTTTAAAAAAAATTTATAAAAATATAAATAATTTTTAGAAACTATTTGGACCGTTTTCTTGACCATTTTGTCATTTATTTTTTCGAAAAAGATATATATTTTTTATTTCAGAACAAAAAAATTTATTTCTTAAATAAAAAAAATTATTTCAGAATTAAAAAAATTTATTTCAAGAAAAAAAAATTTATTTCTGAAAAAAAAAATTATTTCAGGATTAAAAAAATTTTTAACGAAAAATATATATATCAAAAAAGATATTTTTATTTTTAATCTTTATTTAATGATATTTTTATTAATAATTTATAAAATTTATTTGAAAAGGAAAATTTTTTTTTTTTATAAAAATAAAAATTAACTTTTATTAATATAAGAAAATTAATTTTATTAAGATTAAAAATAAAAATATCTTTTTTGATATATATATTTTTCTTTAAAAATTTTTTTAATTCTGAAATAATTTTTTTTATTTAAGAAATAAATTTTTTTGTTCTGAAATAAAAAATATATATCTTTTTCGAAAAAATAAATGACAAAATGGTCAAGAAAACGGTCCAAATAGTTTCTAAAAATTATTTATATTTTTATAAATTTTTTTTAAAATTTATATTTTTTTAAAATTCATATTAGATAATTTAAATATTTTAGTTTGAAAACGAAGTTAAGTATCGCTTGGTTTCGGGGTTTCAAGCCAAGTCGTAGTCTAAGAGTCGAGTTCGCAGCCAATTTAAAAGTAAGTGCTCGGATGAGTGACTCTGTATATCGATCCAACGTCCCCCAGTTTTCAAACATTTTTTTTCAGAAAGTGGCCGGTCCAAAATTGGCCGGTCCAAAAAGTGGCCGGTCCATAATTGGCCGGTCCAAAAAGTGGCCGGTCCATAATTGGCCGGTCCAAAAAGTGGCCGGTCCAAAAGTGGCCGGTCCAACACTCGGCCATTTTTGGCCGTTTAGATGGCCGGCCATTTGGCCGTAAATATTGGCCCGTGGACCGGCCGGCCAAATATGGCCGTCACCCAACACTAGTAAAAAAGACAAAAATTATTTATGAGAGCTCAATGGTAAAGATAACACATTATTTAGACTAGATAAAGAGTTATTTTACCAAGTTAATCAAGAACTAAACAGCATAAAAACAAATAATAGTTTATTAAAACTAAGAACTAAAGTTAAAAATAAAATAAGAAAAACTACGGGTATTTATACCCTCTAAAAAGTAATTGTTTATTATAGTGCCCCAAAAAATAAACCGTAGTCCGATTTTCGGTGTTTTTGGAGCCTAATAACTCCTCTAAGTTATAAGAGATTTAATGTCAAACTTATTTATTTAGTAGTTTAACTTAGTCACTTTAATTCTTGGGAAGCAATTTTTAAATTATCATTTTAAAGATAAGAAAAAAAAATTGTCAAAGTTTGAATTTTAACTTTTTTGGCAAAAATTTTTAAAAAAAAAATGTTTTTTCCTTAGTTTTTATTGGAAATAACATTAGAATTGAAAATATCCTTCCCAAGAATGATAAAGAATTAAAAGTTATACAAGATAAAAAAAAGAGGATTTTATTCAATTGTAATTAATAGAAGTTATTAGATTTTTGGTCGACTACGGTTTATAGTTTGGGGCATAATACTTTTCTAAGCTTGGTAAACTATCATCCCAGTTCTCTGACAAACTTTGGAAGTTACACCTTATAAGTAAGTCTTCAAAATATCTAAAATTTGCGCAAATAATAATAATTGTAATTTCAAGAAAGAAAAAATAAAATTTTAATTTATTTTTTCCTTGAGGTTATTTTTTAGAAATGTTAAATAGAAAAACTCTAATAATTTTCTTATTTTCGTATATTTATCTATTGTATTTTTAGAAAAAAAAAGAAAAATTTACAAGTGCTTTTTTTCAAAGTCTTGTACGCTCATTTAGATCTCATGAATTTATGGTAACAAATAATTTCTCATGAGATCTCATTGAGATTCTTACATGGACAATGACATTCACTATTTTAAATTACTGAATTAGACCAACTTTTATCTAAGAAAAGAAAAGTGTTAAAACCAAGTTTATTTGCTTTAAGAATTTTATTAAAAAAATTTACAAAAAACGAAGAGATAAGAACAAAAAAAATCTGATTAAATAAAATAAATTTTTTAATACAATAAAATGTGTTTTTTTTTTAATAAATCTGCAAATAAATTCTTTGTAAAAAAAAAACAAAAACAAAATAAATAAAATCTCAATTCATCGTATTAAACGATGAACACAAATCAGTTTGATTAAAACTTTTGTGACGCATTTGTTTTAAGCGTTTGGCTTGAACACGTCTATAATACAACCAAACAATCCAAACAATAGCCAATACTAGAGCCAATGTGTACAAACAAATCAATAGAGACGTTATGGCAAATACAGACATACGATTAGTCGAAGAAGGATTCACTATAGTATTTTGTGTAACATTCATTTTTTGCTCATTCAAACTATTCACTAATAATTTAACTTTAAAATAAAATAAAAAAAAAGATACAATTTAAAGACTTTTATAATTTTTTTTTTGTTAATGTTTAAGGCGTAGGTTAGAATTTATTTTTACTAATGTTAGTTTAGTTATTTATTAGTAATTAAATACGATGATGATAGGAGTGTACAAATGAGGTTGAATGTGAACCGGATAGATCATCTTGAGTCAACAAATTATTTTTTTTATTATTACTATTGAAATATTCGTCACGTTGTGTAAAGTTTGGATTGTGATTTGACGAGTATCCGTTGATTATTTCTTTAGTTGTTTGTCGTGACAAACTAGAATTAGCACTGTATGTTGAAAATTGATTTGAACTCGCCGGATTCAAATTATTTTGACTACTTGATGAACTAGTACGACGATCGCGTTTAATCGATGTACCGTACCAAATAAACCATATGATTACAAATATTAAAAATAAGCCGAATATATAGCCAAAGACAATTACAATTAACCAAACTCCGTTGTCTTGTATTTGTGGTGGTACAGGTGGATTTTGAGAGTTTGTTTGAGTTAAAGCGTCTAAATCAGATGAAGCAAGAGAAGAAGCATCGCGAGCTATTATAATTTAAAAAAATAAAAATTAATAAAAGCAAGAAGTTAATTTAAAGGCAATTTTTAGCTATCTAATAAAAGTCTATATTTTTTAAACACCCCCCCCCCCTTTTCTTTGTAGAAAAAAATAAATTTTCTTTTATTTATTATCTACATTTATTTTAAAAATAAAATTTAAAAAAATAAATTTTTTTTTTTCGGATTCAAAAACAAAAAAAAATTGAAGAGAAGAGATTAAATTTTAAAAAGTGTTAGTGTATTTTTATGTTGTTGTTGTGTTAATAAGGCTTAATATTATTAGTAGTAGTGATGTTAGAATAGAATTGAACCTACCAATTGATTGTGTTGAACCATTTTTTAGACTTAGTTCACAATGATCGCCTGCGAAACCAGATTGACATTCACCTGTAAAAAATATAATATTATTTGGCAAATTAAAATTTTTTGTCAATTTTCTTTTTCTTATTTTTTTTATCAATAAAAATTGCTCTGCAAAGGACTTAGAAGTACTTTTGCCAGCAAAAAAAATAATTACGTAGTGAAGCAAAGTTTGCTGCATCTGATTTAAAAGTCTGCTTTTTCTAAAGTTTAAATTGCTACTATTTGTAACATTTTTTCTATAGATCCAACAAAACAGAAAAAACAAATTTTTTTTCAGAACTGACTTCACGTTGAGTTATTTTGAATTAAAAATTATTCTGTTCTCATCATGAGCGCATGTCCGAGTGGTGTAAATCGAGTCCTTAGGAGCGAAAGGTCTAAGGTACAATTCTCACATAGTGAAGAAATTTTTTAACATCGTAAGATGTTAAATGCAAAATTATAAAAAAAAAGATTAATCGTAATCGACTTGCATAAAAACAAAAGCTAAGCGGATGCGTTAGATAAAGCGCATTGTAACTCTAGATGGGCGCAACCATTGGCCACCAAATGGGACTGATTAAAGATAATCAGGCTTGCGAGTCGTGGTGACTTAAAATAAGGGTTCCAAAAGGGGCATTGTAGCAAGTGTAGCGACCGGCTCTGTAAAAAAGAGTTTGCTACTAAGCGCTCGGTCGTAAAGAGAAAGATCATAAAAGTTCTATACAGTCAACCCTCGTTTATCCCACACCCTCTGGTTCCCACCTTACTGTCGGATAAACGAGGTTGTCGGATTATAGAAAATTTTTTTTTTTTTAATTTTAATTTAAAATCAAAGTAAACATGTAAACATTTATAAGTAAACATGTGTAAACATACATTAGCCAATTTTAAACAAAAAAGATAAAACCAAACAAAGAAAAAAATAATTGTCGGATTCTAGAAACAAAAATACATATAAAATGGTTTTTTGTCTTTTAAAAATGTGTCGGATAAGAGAATTGTCAGAGTCGGATTAAAGAGGATATTTTACACTAAAATATATTAACGTGTTCCGGTTCCCGGCTTTTTGTCAGATAAACGAGGGTGTCGGATTATAGAGTGTCGGATAAACTAGGGTTGACTGTAATTTTTTTAAGCAGTGTTCAAATTCATCATCCGGTACTTTTTTTTCATATCAAAATAAACTTAACATTATCAATTTTCTGATGATAGACAAATAAGGAACCAAGAAATTTTTCATATTTCGGTGTAGCACAGTTGTTACATTTTAAAGCTAAATTAATTAATTACACTTACCGGTAACACCCCATTTTTTTTTCAGGCTTAAAGTCGAAAATTTCGATTTTTTACCATGGTCCAATGTTGTTTTTATATACACTTTTTGATAAAAAATTGTGACGGTATAAAACTATGTTTGTAACCATAAAAATATATAATTATTAGATTCATTGTAACTTACACTGTAAATATTTTGAGTGTATTATATTACACTTAAATGTGTATTTTAGGCTATTTTACAGTTAAATGCGTAAAAAAGTATTTTCCACTCTAATGTGTAGCGTTTTATAATATTTGATGTTGATTTCAAATATTTTAAAGATTAAAGTGTATCTATTTACATATAAAAATGAGAAATGGCTTTACACTCTAAATATTTACAGTGAATCAATTTAGAGCTTTGTGATAATTTTTTAAAATGATGTTTTTTTGTTTAAAATTAGAAACTACTAGTGATAAAAAAACGATTTGCCCCGTCACAGTTTACTATCAAAAGTGTATACAGACATAGTATTGCTATATGGTACAAAATTGAATAGAACGATTTGTACCTTTTACTAAAAATGGCGGATTACGGTAGAAAAGATTTCATCCTTTTTAATATTTCGAAAAAATATTTAAAATATCAAAATTTTTCCTATCATTTTTTTTCAATGAAGTGTTATAGGGCTAGATTAAAAAATTCACAAAAAAAAAGCAACTTACAGAATTCTTGATTATTTTGATCAAATAAACAAGTACCATTATTATAACACGAAATTTTCTGTAATTTACTCGAACATAAATTTTTAACTTCGCATAAATCTCCACTAAAACCCTTAAGACAAACACATTCTGGCATACGAGTAATTTCATTTATTTTACAATGTCCATTATTAGCACACTGTTTATTATCACATAACAACTTAATCGATCTCTCACACTTCTCACCAAAATAATACGAATCACAAACACATTTTGGCTGATTATTCTCAACAATACAACTTGAATTATTACGACAAAAATGTTTACATTTATCTATTTTTTGCTCACATTTTACACCAGTAAAACTTTCTTTACAATTACATTTAAACTCGCCAGGCAATGTTTTTGTACATTCACCACCATTTTCACACGGTCTAGCCTCACATTCATCAATTTCAAATTGACATGTTTGACCACTATAACCTTTGGAACAAACACATGTATAATTCTCGCCTATACCTTCAATACATTGAGCATTATTCTTACAAACACCATAATGACATACATCAATATCATTCTCACAGTTAGGACCATTAAAACCAACTGGACAATCACAAAAGAATTGACCTTTGGGTCTAGTTTGACAAATACCACCATTTTTACATGGTAATTCAATACAAGCATCCATTTCATGTTCACAATTCAATCCAGTATAACCTCTAGGACACGTACATGTGTAAGTATTTAAATTTTCAATTTTATTACATTGTCCATTATTTTGACAAGGATTTTCCAAATCACATGTATGAATTTTTAACTCGCATTTATCACCTTTAAAACCTCTTGGACACTCGCATATATATCCATTTATGTATCTGTCATTGCGAATACATTTACCCATGTTTTCACATGGTTTCTCATCATCGCAAATATTAACTTGGTCTTCACAATATTTTCCTTTGTAAAATTTTGTACATACACATTTTACGTCTTGATTATTTTCAACTAAACATGTTGAATTATGTTGGCAAAAATCACATAAATTAATTTGAGTTGTTGTTGTTTTTGTAGTTGTTATTGTAGTTGTTGATGATGTCAATGGTAAAGTTGATGTCTGTGTTGTAAAAGTAGTTGTTGTAATTTCAGGAGTTGTTGTTGTTTGAGTTGTCGTGGTGGTAGTTGTTAATTCAGGGGTTTGAGTTAAAGGTTCACTTGTTGTTGTTAATTCAATTGTAGTTGTTAAAAAAGAAGTAGTAGTAGTAATAAATGAAGTTGTTGTTAAGGGAATAGTTGTTGTTGTTGTTGTAGCAGTAAGTGTTGTTTCAATGTTATTTGTAGTTGATTGTGGAATAGTGATAGTTGGCGCTGTTTTTAATAAAGTGGCAAGTCTATCGCATTTGAAATCTTTCATATAATAACCTTCATAACATATACATTCGTAACTGCCAAATTTATTATTACAAAAACTGTTCTCTGGACAAACACCAGGTCTCAAACATTCATTTTCATCTTAGATAAATACATAAATTAAATTAATCAAATTAAAACATCTTATTAGTCCGATGATTATCCGAGTTATAAAAAAGATGGAAAATTCTTGAAAATCAAAACTTAAGCAATTCAAATAAAGTTTTTTTTATTTTGAAAGAAATTTTTTTCAGTCTAATTTATATAATTTGGATAATAATAAATACAAACTCAATTTAAAAATAAGTGATAACGAAATACCAAAAGAACCAAACTCGACTTTTTTTGGCATTAGGCTCGATCTAAAAATGTGTTTCAAACCGCATTTTGAAAATTTCGAAAAAAAACTTATCCCGAAAACAAATTTAATCAAACGAATAAATTTTAAATGGTCGAGAATTTAGCATCCGAAACATGCATGTCTTAGACATAATATTATTAGTTGACTTGGATAAGTATATGCCGAGTTAACTAGCTTCAATGGATCTTAAGAATCTTTAAGATGAAGCTAACTTATTTGAAAAATAATAAGTTGGTAGATCTAAAAGTAATTTTTTACGCTGGCTTTTAAGATGTCAGTTTTCACTTTCCATATTTCATGTTCTTTTTTTCCAAATTTTTTTCTTTGCAAAAAAATTATTGGTCTATCTGGCAAGACAAACTCTTAAAGTATTTTTAAAGAATTTTTTCTTCGTACAAAAATCTTTAGAATTCTCTGCAAATACATTCTAAAAATTTTTGTTTACTCTTTTCATAAAAATTTATCTTTTTCTTTTTTAATTTATTTAGAAATTCTGTAAATTTCGTACAATTTAGAAGCATTAAAAGAATCTTGATAAATTCTACGAAAAATCGGTTGACTAAGTAGTTTTAATTTCACGGGATTTTACGTAAAATTTTGTAAAAAAAAAGCCAAAAAAAAATGTCGTTTTTGGCCATTTTTCGATGATTTTTCCACTTAGCATTAAAAGTGAAACAGAAAATTTTTAGCAGTCCTCATTTATGACTTTAACTACTTTTAAAATAATTTGAAGAAACTTTATTGTTTAATTATTTATTCCTAATCGATTTAAAGTACTCATCAAGCCGAAGGTTAGATCTTTATTTATCTTGTTTTTTTTTTAAACAAAATTTTTGCAACTTATTCGGATGAATTTCTAATTTAAATCTAAAAATTAAATAATCTTACCATTTTGACACATTTCACCATAGAAACCATCAGGACATTTACAACTAGATAAACTAGCATTCAATTGAATACAAGTAGCTCCATTAAGACATATTCTACTCTCACATGAATTTCTCAACAATTGACAATCATTACCGAAATGAGTCTCTGGACACAAACACTCATAAGTAGGCTCATACTTTTCAAATTTATTCTTACATATACCTCCATTTATGCACGGATTAGACCCACAAGGATTAGGCTCAATAATTTCTAAAAATTATTAAAAATAATATACTTTATAATTATTTTTATCCATAAAAAAAAATCTTACGAGTTTCACAATAGAAACCAGTGTAACCAGATGGACAATCACAACCAGTATCATAGATATCATCCAATTTACATTTACCACCATTTAAACAAGTCGTTTCAGTACATGGCTTAATCTCAATGTGGCAATTGACACCAGTCCAATTTGGTTTACACAAACATTTATAAAATAAATCGCCAACAATTTCACATATACCATTTTCACATGGTTTAAAATCACACGGATGTCGGATCAAATCACAAAATGGTCCCATATAACCAACTTGACACTCACATCGAAATTCATTAGTCTTATTGTTAAGGACACAATTGCCGTGTTTACAAGGATTAAAGTCGAGACACGGTTGACGTTTCGGGTTCATGTCTTCTTCTCTTTCCAATGACGATGTCAATATATTTTGTTTTGTTGATTTTGAAGTGAATTTTAGAACTTCACTATGGACAAAATTTGGTATGGGTGAAAAAGGCGATGGTCGTGCGTTATTTAAATAATTTAATGTTGATAAATGTCCAATTCTGTTCATTGGTTTTGGCGATGATGTAAGACATCGACATTCATATGTCATATTATGTGGTTGTTCAATACATTGACAATTATTTTCACATGGATTTGATGTACATCTTCTTAGATCTGCTTCGCAATAAGTACCGTGAAATCCAGGTACACAATCGCATTGAAATCTCGAGCCAATCGGGTTACATTTACCATCGTTAAAACATGGTTGACTAAAACATGGATTTTTGGATACTTGTTCTTCACAATTTAAACCTTCATAACCTAATGGACATTGACATGTATAACTAATACCATCTGTTGAAATGCATGAGCCATTGTTTAGACATGGTTGAGTCCAGCAAATATTCGACGCTTTTATGAAATGAAAATAAAAGTTAGTGAATAAATAAAAGTGACACTTTATTAGTAAACTATAAGAAAATGTTTGATATACCAAGAGATAAAGTAATTTTTTTTTGTTTAACATTTAATAAATTACGGCTAAACAAATTACAACGTTTATATGGTCAATGGTTTAACAAAAACGACACAAAACAGTTGGAAATAGGCAAGTTAAAATTTTTTTGTCAATTTTCTTTTTCTAATTTTTTTTTCAACAAAAATTGCTCTGCAAAGCACTTAAAAGAACTTTTGCCAACAAAAAAAATTATTACGTAGTGAAGCGAAGTTTGCTGCATCTGATTTAAAAGTCTGCAAAAAATTGTGCAATTTAATTGCGTATTTAAAATATAGACTTTTTTTGATGGTGGGCAAAATTGCAGGAAATTATTTTTCTAAAATTTTAGAAATCTATTAAGTTTTTTGCTTTTTTTCTCTTTCAATATTTTTTTTTCTTACGAAAAAATAAAAATTTATACGATTTTTTCAAAATTTCTATAAAAAATTTTGGAGCAAATTTTGCTTCATCTGGTGATTGACTATAGAGTATTAAATTTTTATTTCGAAAAATTTCATGCAAACAATGCAATAAATTTAAATACGCAATTAAATTGCACAATTTTTTGCAGACTTTTAAATCAGATGCAGCAAACTTCGCTTCACTACGTAATAATTTTTTTTTGTTGGCAAAAGTTCTTTTAAGTGCTTTGCAGAGCAATTTTTGTTGAAAAAAAAAATTAGAAAAAGAAAATTGACAAAAAATTTTAACTTGCCTTGGAAATAGTGTTTCTAGAATCGATTCGCAGAGATGGTTTAAGAAGATACAAAAACACTTTTTAAACGGCTTTTAAACGTGAAAAAAACAGATAAAACAGCATTTCAGCAAAATAAAAATTTTCTTTTTATTAATTTTTTATTTTTTAAATCTATCATTTCTTTTCTTTTTATTATTTTTATTTTATTTTTTATTTTTAACTTTTAAAACATAAAGAATCGTGATTTTTTTTTAAATTTTAATCTTTATTTACAGTTTAAAAAAAATGTAATTTTTTTATGCCTTTAAAGTGTTTTTTTTAGGAAAAAAACAGATTTAAAAAAAAAAATTCAAAAGAACATTTTTATTAGACAAAAATGCTATTTTATCTGTGAGAAGAGACATTTGAGGAACGCGCTGATTTGCTGTGCTAAGCAAAGTATATATTTAAATTTTTAATTTAAGAAGCCAGAAGCTTCGAGATGCCTACATTCCTATTTTAAAGCACGTAGATTTTGAGTATAAATAGAGATCCTATTCTTGGTAACTTCAGCTCGATATTTAAATACTAATTAATAAACTAGTTAAAAATATACACTGTCTTTATATAATCCAGTCACAATTGATAGCAGCCATAAAAGGAAACAAAAAGTGATAGAATAATTCAGTTCCTTTGAGAATGAGTTTCACATTATTGTTGATGATGAAATGAAGAGTTGCTCAGAGGCAGAGCAACTAGACAGGCTTCAAGGCATCCAGAACGCAGGCAAATCAAAGAAGACCATGATAGAATTGTTGTTCCGTAGAGCAGAATACTTAGTCAATCTTAGGAGGGCAAAAGAATTAAAGATTTCTAAATCTTTAGATTCAAGACGCGTTTTTAGACGTTATTTTTAACTTACTGTTGCAGCTAAAGTGTCCAAATAATTTAAAATATTTTTTCAATTGCAACATTTTAAAATTGTATGTAAAATTTATATAGAACACAAACAAGACAAAGCTGAAATAAGTTAAGG
>NTPY01000990.1:529849-542770 GCA_002922825.1 Brachionus calyciflorus
AAAATTTAATAAATCATGAATATTTAGTTTTTACATCAAATATCGAACCATTTTCTATATATAAATATTTTATAAAATTTAAATAATAGAACTTTTAGTTTTTTTTGAATTGAGTCATGAATTGGTGAATTGATACCTAACTTCGAATCGCCGTAAAATGCGGGGTAAAACAACAAATTACGATTTTTAACCCCGGGTTTGTTTGGACGAGTTTACGGTATATTTGAGACTTCATAAATATTTTCACTTAAAAACAAAAATTTTTTATTTTTATTTTTTAATTTTTTTTTAAAAATAAAAATTAGTACCTTTTTTTTGAAAAATATTTTTCTAAAAGGTTCACATTATTTTATTGATTAGTTAACTCAGAAATGAGACTTTCATTATTTTGACAGAAATTATAATTCGTATTTTGATCATGTTTAACATCAAATTAAATTGATTAAAATTTTGATTGACTTCAACGTTTTTTACCACACTGTCACTAATTTACTCTTCTAATTTAGAATTTTTTAGAATCCTTAATTGCCGAACTGTTTTTTTTGTGTTGAGATTCCTCTTGGTTAAAAAGTTATTTTCAGTTTCAAATTCCATTGTTAATTTAGTTTAATCTATCTAATCTTTTAATCTGCAAAAAAAATTAAAATATTTAATTCATTTTTTATTTTAACAAAAAAAAGATTTTTCAAGCAATATACTTTTTTCTTAAAAAGTCTTATTAATTTTTTTAAATTTAAAAAAAATTTAATTTTAATCTTACAGTCACGCTCGTTTTTATCTCCCAATCCGTTCCTGAATATAAACAAGACAAATTCGAAAGGAGACTAAAGTGAATGTTTTCTAGTGATATTTAGAGAATTCCGTTCCAGAGATTTTTCTAGATAAATATGAAATGAGACAAATATGTGACGTGACGAATTCAAGCGTAGACTGTATTTAATCTTGCTTAAAATTTATTTTTACCAATTTTAATTTTTTTTTAAATTTTAGATTTATTGATTAAAGAAAATAAAATTCAAATGGCAGACCAAAGAACAGCCTCTCGTAGTAGAACACAACGCCAGCCTTTAGAAGTAGCCCTTGTCTAAGATCTACTCAAGTCCCTCTTAGGAAATGTTCAACGTAGTACAGATGTTGATGAGTTGACAAAAGGTTTTGATAGTTCTTTTCAGCCTCCAACAAATCAACGAAAATGTTAATGCCTTAAGGGAAACAGTTAAGTTGGTCTATCAAACCAAAGTCAGATAGTGAACACTAATGTTGAAAGGTACACACACGTTTGAGACAAATTTGTGAACGAATGGAAAGGCAGACTGTGACGCGAATGATGGTTTTAGCGAGCAAATGATCATTGACGAAAGAGATCAACTTGGGCTTGATCTCACAATACCATTTATATATTTATTTAAAATTTTATAATTTAATTTTAGTGATGATTTTTAAAAAATTTTTTTCTTTTAGGTTTATAACGGGCACTACTTGACTAATGTTTCTTTTAATCAAGCAAACGTTTACATTTTTGGCACCAGACTATTAGATATTTTGTTCACTAGAGTTGAACAGAGCCGAGGTAGTGTTGAGCCAACACGACGTGGGTACCGGCACTTGACCAGGACAGAGTTGATCTTATTAAGAGTTTTTTTTTTTAATTTTATTTATAAAAAAATCGTTTAAATTTTTTTTTTTAGTTTGTAACTTGAGAAAATAAAGATCAATTCAAAGTTTCAATGACGCTTGCCCCTCAGTTGTTTGTTCACTTAGACGAACAACTGAGGGCCAAGAAACAAGAACTTTTAATTCCATTCTGGTCTCGAGTTAATACTTTTCTTCCTCTCTTATTATGAACTTTCCGAATTTCAACTTTACTATTACCATATGTGCCGATTGCTTCGACAACATCAGTTAAAATTCGGAAAGTTCATAATAAGAGAGGAAGAAAAGCATTAACTCGAGATGAGAATGGAAAAATTATTAGACCACCAAAATTTAAATTTTGTATGATTTTTTTTTTTTATAATTTTTTTTTATTCGAAAAAAAAACAATTTTACTCCAGGAATTAATCTCAATTTTTTATTTCAAATATAGAATAAAGCCAATTTTTTAATTAAAAAAAAAAAATCTATTTAGCTCCACTTTTTAAAAAAAATTAGTCCGTTAATCCAAGATTAATCTTAGAATAAACCTAAAATTTAACGATACTTCTAAGTAAAAATTAAAAAGTTTTGGTTTCCTCTCAAAAAAATCGATAACATGGTAACGATGGGCGATCTTCCAATGGAATAAACCAAGACTTTTTGGTTTAGACCTGGAGTCTTAAGCAAGCGTATACGGTAAAATTTTATTTAGAAAATTAAAAATTAAAATTGTTAAATAAAAAGTTTAATAAAACCAAAAAAATATTTTAGAAAAACTAAAAAATAATCTTAAATGAAATAAAATAAAAAATAAATTGAAAAAAAACAATAATTTGATAAATTTAACTATAATTTATAGATACAATTAAATAAATATAAATAAATCTTACTTTAAAAACTTAATTAATTCTGAAGATTATAGTACAACGGTCTAATTCAAACATAAGTTAATTTCCTGAAATCTTTTAGCGATGATGAATTTCTCGTGATCTATAAACTTTTGTTATAGACTCATGTTATTTGTTAAAGAGAGATGTTTTTTTTAAAGAACTTTTCTTTCTCTTACTAAAAAAAGTAAAATTAATTTTTCCAAGTTTAGGATTTTCGAGAAATTCATTTAAAAAGGCTAATTATGTGAAAGATCGAATATTTTAAGTGAATTTTTAATTCAAACCAGGCCAACTTTTGAGCTATATGATTTACTAACTCATCACCATTTTAGATCTTTATTGAGACTTTATCTTCTTGAATACTAAGAAAAAATTTGATTGGAAAACTTAAGTTTTTGATAGTTTACGCAAATTGTGTAATAAAAAGGGTAAAAAGGTTATTTGGGTTAACCAATTTCTCCCCGAAATTCACCTTAATAACCGCTTTTTCACATTATTAAACTGATAACACCATTTTAGACAAAATGCGTTAAAAATGAGTCGAGTCATGAATATAAAGAAAAGATAAGATTAAATTAAAAGGCAAAAAACAATAAAATGCTTTTTGTCAATTGTAGAAACATGAAATTAAAAAAAATACTCTAATTAAATAATGTAAACTCGAGAATATCATTTTTATGATAAAAGACTTAAAATACATATTCGAATAGAACTTTTCAAAAATGTGTTTATAGATCAATAGTTGAAAAAATTGCCTTTTTTAAAGGTCATAAAAAAATTTTTGAATTTTAAAAATTCAAAATAAATTTTTTTTTAAAGGAAATCTAGATCTTTTCATAATAACTAATAATAAATTTCTATAGTTAATTAACATTTATCATTCTTTTTAGAGTTTTTATGATGGGTATAAAGTAGGAATGGCATAAATAAAAAGGTTCTTATATGACAGACTTCCAAAAAGGTGGATTCGTTGATTTCTTTTTGTTATACTCAATGACTTTTTGTTTAAAAATAGGAATTTCGTGAAAAGGGGTAATATGGTGAATTTTAGTATAATTTGGTGTAAAAACGGGGTTATTTAGATCATTTCTGGGATATGATCTACCTTCTTGATGTAATTTGGTGGGAAAAAAAATATGGGTAAATTTGGTGTTCATTTTCGAACTTTTCAAGAGGTTTTCAAGAGAAGCCCGAAGCCGCCTTAAAAAAAAAATAGGTCACAAAGTTAGACCGTTATACTTTTAACACTAGAAGCACCAACGAGTCAAAATGACTCTTTTTAGATTTTTGGCCGCTATAATCTAAGTCAATTTTTATATTTGAGCATAATTTTTTTTTTCAGCAAAAAAATAAGAAAAACTATCTAAATTGACTAAATTCAAATATTATAATTATGAATTTTGTTCGCAAATCTGCTTTAAATGCTAAAGAAGTGATAAAAAATCTTGCCGATGTCGATACTGATGACCCAGACGCTGGCTCCGAGTACCAAGACGAACACATTTCAGATGATGAATGTTTTGAATTTGATGATGATGAGGTCGATTTAGTCGATTCAGATGAAGTTGATATGGAAGCTGATGCACGAAAAATTGATGAGGCTATTGAAATTGCAATTCAGCGAGCGAGAGTTTCCAGTTACAGCTGACAGGACATCTAAGGCTGGAGTAATTTGGACTAAAATTTATATAGACCAGACTAAACGTGTAGTGAATCAAGTTAAATTTTCAGGCAAACCTGATCCGACTGCTTATGCAGCAAGACGTGTTGACTCAAGTGCTCTTTCGGCATTTCAACTAATAATCGATAAATCAATTACAGACACTATTGTAAATTCAACTAATCGAGAAGCCGAAAATAATAACGATTTGTTTCGAATTAGTTTAGAATCGTTTTATTTATTCATAGCTGTTTTGTTATGTCGTTGAGTTTTTTGTAGCGGTGTAGCTGTTCGAGACTTATGGTCAAAATTTTATGGTATTCCAATAATATCCGTACTTCGAATTATGTCGAAATCGAATTTTTGTAAAATAATGAAGTTTATCAGGTTTGACGACAAAAAGACGCGATCGACTAGAAAATCTAAAGATAAATTTTGTCTCATACGTGATATTTGGGATAGATTTATTGAAAATTCTCAAATGTGTTACCGACCAGGACAATTTGTGACGATCGATGAACAACTTTTACCATCAAAATCGAAATGTCCATTTATTCAATTTATAGCAAGTAAACCTGACAAATTTGGGATCAAATTTTGGTTTATAGTCGACGTTGATTCCAAATATTTGGTAAATGGATTTCCATATCTTGGTAAAGAGACTGACAAAGAAGCTGGTGTTTTACAAGGTGAATTTGTAGTAAAAAAGCTTATTCAACCATACGAAAATCTTGGTCATTGTGTTTGTTGTGATAATTTTTTCACATCGCTTACTTTAGCAATCGATCTTTTGAAGAAAAAAACAAATTTGATCGGGACTATTAAATGCAATAAAAGAGAATTGCCTTCAGTTGTCAATGTCAAACAGCCAATTTATGACAGCCTTGTTTATGAACACGATACAGGTGTTTTACTAAAAATTTACCAAGGCAAGCATGAAAAAAATGTTTCATTGATAAGTTCGTTTCACGATTCAGTGTATGTAGAACCAGAAGACTACATTTTACTCAAGAAAAAAACAAATATTGTACATGATTACAATTCAAAAAAAGTTGGAGTTGATCTTATTGATCAAATGGCTAAGTTTTATTCGGTAAAAGCTCCTACAAGACGCTGGCCAATGCAAGTATTTTATAACATCATCAATTTAGCTTGCATCAATAGCTGGATTCTATACAAAAGTGTGAATAAATGCAACATATCAAGACGAGATTTTTTGATCAAACTTTTTGAAGAGATTAAAAGTAATTACAAAAAAAGTTCGGTTTCATCGTCTTCTGGAACCCCTAAAAGCGCTCGTAAAAGGGTTTTGAGTCAAGAAAATCAAGAGAATTATCACCTAAACGTGTGTCTTGTCAAATTCGTTTATGTGGTAATTATAAAGCGTCAAATTTTTGTTCAAAATGTAGCAAAGCAGTGTGTGGATATTGTACAAAAGAAATAGTGAGTATTTGTAAAAAGTGTGATTAACCATAGTTTTATTATAAGGCCTAAAAATTAAAAGACTAAAATTTAGAAATTTACTATTTTTATTCAATTAATTTTATAATTTCAATAAATTCGAACATTAAATAAATAATTTATTCTTTATTTTTCAAAACGAGTCATTTTGACTCGTTTTGATGCTTTTAGTAGTTTGAAATTTTGGTGCTTCTAGTGTTAATAAAAAAAAATAACATGAAAAAATTTCGATGAGTTGATCATTTTAAAATGCTTTGTTTTTTTGAATTATTGACCTTAAAATTAAATATCTAGAAAATAAGGAATTATTAAATTATAAAGCTTTTTATTTTTATCTAAATTTTTAAATAATTGATTTATTTGCCTCTCATAAGCGAATATAAATGAATTTTGAAAAAATTCTTTTTTTTCTTAAAAATTCAGAATTCCTTATATTAAATCTTTAATTTTTCTAAGCAAATTATTTTTAAAAAAAGTCTGTATAATAAAAAAAGGCTGTTTTTTAATAATTTTATTATTAAATTATAAAAAAAATTTATTTTGTTCGAACAAAATAAAATTAATAAATTTATTTAAGCGAGGAATCGTAAAAACTTTATGAATGTAAATTGCATGATTCTAATTATAATTAATTACACATTTTTAATTCTCAGATTTTACGTAGGATACCTATAAAAGGGTTCATTCTCATTGTTTTTTTACGAAGGAGATTCATTGCAAATTTTTTGTTTTTCCATCGTGCATAAAATAGATTTATAAATACTAAATTTGAAAAAGATTGAAAGCCTTACTGTATATTCTGAATTTAACGTTTTCTAATACATGAATAAAATAGAGAAATCTATTATGCAGATTTCTCTATTTTATTTTATGAAGTAATTTTAGAATTAATCAAATTTTTGATTTACAGGTTGCAATTTTTGTCACCGTAAAGCTAAAGTTTAGGAAGATGATAAAATTTTTTATTATTTTTAGTCTTGATTCAGTGAATCCTAAACATAAGTTTCAAAATCTTTTAAAGAAATCGCTTTATTTAAAGGATTTTTCTCCTTGTCAAATATTATAAATTAATATTCCCATATTTATTAGATTAAATTTTGAAATATCTCCGAATAAATAACTTTTGAATCGTAAAAATTTTAATAGATCTTCCTGAATTGGCAAATAATCTTTAGGACTATTAACAGTATGTAATTTATGCAATAACAGATCTGATATTGTTAACAGATCTGATATTGTGATACTTCGATATTACGAATCTCGATTATCCGGAATTTTCGGAAATGCGAGATAAAATCATTTTCCATTAACAAAGCAAAGCTTTCGTATATTAAAAAACCTCGCTTTAACGGAATTTCTTTGTCGAAAAATCTAAATAATACAACAAAAAATTTCATTTTTGTAATAATTTCCTTATTATTTTATATTATTATGGAGTCAGAAATTATTATTTTCAACACTTAGATTATTTTTAGCTAATTTATTTACAAAAATAACCGATTATGATGTTTTTTTATCATTTAGAATATTCAAACGCTTGTAAATTAATAAAAATCTTCGAAAAGCGCAGTAGCATTGTCATTTTGACTAATTGAGTGATCAATCTGATAGTGTCTTTTAGTTGAACTTAAATCATTATCAGAGTCACTATCTCATCTGATCTATTTCTTGTATCTCTACCCGAAAAAAAATAAACGGATATTTTTTTTTGTTTAAACGCGTTTTAAATCGAAACGCGTTTTAATTTAAAAAAAACGTTTTGTTTGTACGCGTTTAAAACAATCTGTTTATTTTTCTTAAAACGCTGTTAAACTCGTATATTAAAATGCGTAAAAACGAGGTTAAAATTTTTAGAATTTTAAAATAAAAAAATAATTTTTTTTAATAATCTTTTAAATTTTTTCGTATTTTGGCATGTTTTAAAGGAAAAAAAATAAAAGTAAACTAAAATTTAAAGTAAAAAGGGAAGATAAAATTATTAAAATAACGGATTTAAACTCATTTAAACGAAAATATGTTACGACCAATAATATTTAGTTTCTTAACCTTCAACTTTTTAAAAATTTCCAAAATTACTATTTAAACAAACTAAATTTAAAGTTCTTTCTCATTATAATTTAATTTTTAAAAAAAATTCTAACTTATAATATTTTTTAATTTCTCAAAACTACTCTATTAGTGTAAATTCCAAAAATAGTGAGAAATATTTTTTCATGCATTTTAATTATTCGGCGATAATCAAGACTTTTATTAAAATTTTTTTTTACCATTTAAACTTTTGAATTTTTTTTGGTTTGGCTGTCGGTTTATATTAAATGAAAAAAAAATAAAATCTTCCTTTTTTAAATTGACATTCTTCTCATGTAATCTTCCGAAATTCTGATCTGTATTTGAAATTTATAATATTTTCGGTTGTCTTTTACTATGAATAATTCTTTGATTAATTAAAAACTTAAAAAACTTGAAAATCTTGATAAGAACTATTTCGGGGATAGATTATTGAAATAATCTAAATAGGAGCATTTATAATAGGAGCTAAAATTTTGAACCTGAAATTTGGGAAAGTTGATTTATATTATTAGATTTAGTTTATTTAATTTTATTGGACAAGATTTATTCCTTTGAGGGATCTTTTAAGAGTTTAAACGCGTTATAGTTAAACGCGTTTATTAGAGTTTAATACTGTCAAATTTGTAACGTTCTGTTTACTTTATAAAACGTTAAAAAACGCGTAAATTTACGCGTTTAAACCAGTATGCAAACTCCGTTTATTTTTTTTCGGGTAACCATGAACGCTATATGGTTGAGGTTTAAAACCACCACTCAAGCTGCCACGACCACCACCTCTAAAATTTTGTGTTCTTTTGAATTATTTTGTACTTTTTGATTATAATTACACCACGTAAAGAACGTGTTTTTTTAGTTTTTAAGCCGTTTTTGTATTTTTACTGTTTTTTACGGTTATTTTACGTAAATTTATTTAAGAAATTTTATTTTAAAAAAAATCATTTATTTGTAAATTTTATTTAAGAAAATTGAAATACAATTTTTAAAATTTGAAAATGACAAATTTTGAGCTATTGAAAAATTTTCATACTTTCAAACATTATAACTTTTTTCTTCTTTTTAACTTGAAAAAAAAACTCATAGACTCGCTTCCTAAAATGCTTACCTGTACAAAAAAACAAAAAACCAGTCAAAGAAAAATTTATTAATTGTAGCACATCTGCAAATATAATAAAGCTTTTGAGCTTTAATCTCGAATAGACAATGGCTTCATCTAACATTTGGTAATTTGTTCTAGTAAAGAAAAATACAATCTTCGACACAAAATATGGAAAATTAAGGACTACAAAACAAATTGATATAGATAAAAGAAAATTTGTGTCATTAGATTTTCTATTTGAATAAAAACTAGTTATACTAGCCAAACTTTTTCTTTGATTTAAATTTCCATCATATTCTTCAATGCTGAAATTATTTGTTATTTTTACTTTTTTTACAACTAGAAAAATCAAAAAACTAATCAATAGATAACCCATTGCAATAAATCCATGTATAAAAGCATGAAAGCTGAACACAATTTTTAAATTATTTTTTTCAACCGAACAAAATAATTTACCATAAGTTGGTCGCTCAGACATGAGATTAAAATTAGATGATAATTTAATAATCGATATACAATCTGAATTTTTAACCGGTATAGGTTGTGCCAAAAAAGGTACATAAATAGGCAAAATAAATGCCAGCAATAAAAATATATTAATCCATAATCCATTTTTCTTGTCACGTATTCTCATTCTTATTGGATAATAGACAGCATAGACTCTCTCTAAAGAGAAACAAGCTGTCAATGTTACGTTTAGTATACGACAAACATATTTTAAATAGGAATAAAATCCACAGAAAAAAGGATTTGTGTCAAAAACATACAATCTAGACAATGAATTATTTGTTTCATGTAGATTAAGGGCATATATTAGACGATTAAGAGTGTATATATTAAAATGAATAATAAGATATATTGTATTTACAATCGTTAAAAATATTAAATATTTTGAGCTGGCTATTTTGTGATATTTGTTTTTGGGACAAATAAGAACTATAAATGCCAATATATTGCTAAGACATCCGAAGCTAATTAAGAATAAGCCAAATATTAAATTTAAAAAGCTGTAAATATCCAAATTTACTTTTTGATCGTTTAGAAGCGAATAAGTAAAATTAATTTTTGAAGTTGGCATTTTTTGTTTGATTACTAGAATGTTTCTATCGATTAAAAAGTGAAAATATAAAAATTTAAAAATCTCTATTTATTTTCATTAAAGAATATAAATGACGTTTACGAAACCCTTGGATCGAATGACTTATTAAATAAAAGAAAAAAATCAGAGAAAAGATTAGAAATATTAAAAATGAGGACTATAATTATAGTCAAGTCTTCGGTAACTAAACCTTTACATTGATTAATAATAAACATTTGATCATGTAATATTAATCAATGTTATTGTAATTTTGCTCTAGAATAAAAAGCTGCCTTGGGCTTTATGTTATCGATTTTAATTCTTTTTTTAATTTTTTTTTTTGATTTTAATATCATCGCGAAGCCTAGTGTAATTTTTGAATTAATAAATAAATAAAAAAATGTTAGTTTTATTTCTATTCAATAGCTTTAGTTATTTTGTCATCTAAATGATAACAAATAAAAACGAAAATTGCTTAGTCACATCATTTAGATGCAACAGCAACAACAACAACAACAAAATAAAAATTACATGATTGTTCTTTTATTTTCATGATTAGAAAATTTTAAGAAAAATGGCGTCTTAAAATAAAAGTCACAAATCAGATTAACTAAAAAAAATTCTGTAGAAATGCTAGTGAAGTTTTGAAGTCATTTTAGTTCAAAAATTTTTGTTGAGATTGTCGAAAAGTCGGAGCTTGAATAAAATAATTTAATAGAGAAAAAGAACTTTGTTTTTTAGTAAGAAGTACATGTGCTGTATCATTTTCACATCGTGTTCTTTTCTTTTGAATCTGTTTTTAAATTCGAGTTTATTGGTTTCAAAAATTGAAAAAATTAAGAATTTTAATTCTGAGTAGATTAAACTCTTAGTCGACTCAAAAAAAAAATCAAGAACTAATTAAAAGTAAATATGGTGGAGGTTTTCTCAAAAATTGTGCTGTTTCTTTCGCGTTACCTGTCTCAATTATTTTTCAAAAAATCTTACGAGACTGGACAGGAACCTCTTGTTTGGAAACAGGAAAATGTTACACCGCTCCACAAAAGTGGCTCTAAAATATTTCCAAAAAGTTACCGTCCAGTTTCTTTTACATGTGGCAACTTTTTTTTAGATTAAACATTTGTTTTTTCAAAGTTTGAGTTAGATATGCCCTTAGAATTCTAAGAGCAAATCAGTAATCGATCTGTTATAATTCTTGAGAATATTAACAGGTTAATAAAAATCTAAAGTATTTTTACTAAAAGTTAAATTTTGTCGAAACAATTAATTCATCAAGTTTTCTTGAGTTTTTTTACTATTTTAGATCAATTCAAATTCAAAATTGTGCGCAATTTCTTATTAAATAACCATCTTATTTCAGTGGTTAAAAGGTTAATTTGTAACCCAATCAACCAATATTTTTTGAAACCTTAATGGGCATTAATTGTTCATTAATGAAAAACGAGTTTTTCCAATGAACTATAAATGAGTTAATTTTTAATTTTTTTTCAAAAGTTTTCATTATAGGTATATACAATATTTTTCAAATATTAAATAAAATTATATTTATTTATTGAATAGAATTAACCTCCAATTTTGGAAAAGTAAATATAAAATTAAAGTAAATTAAATTAAAGTAACGTTTCGAAGGACACAAGCTGGGTTAGTTAGGTGTTTTACTCAATATAACACCAGGAAATAATTTAGGAACTCATTTGAATTTTTTTTGACTCGGACAGGATTTGTACTCTCGACCTTCTGCTTGGACGCCCATGACGGTACCAACTGAGCTATCTCCCCCCATAAAATAAAATTATAAAGCCTTGCCTTTTGACTAATTAAAAAAAATATACATATTACATTTAGAAATTTATTCACAAATAAAATATGTGTTTAAAAAATTATCCAATAAATTTCAAGTTTAAAAGTTCATAGACATTGAACTTTTGTCAATCTTTTAAATTTATAAGAAATTAGTATAAATATAAAACATTTTTGCTAAATATTCTTCATAATCTAATATTTTAGATTTCAGAATAATATCTTTTGAGCTAATGAATCTTTAGCTCGCTAATTTCTAATTAGGTTAAGATCAAAGATAATTATATTTGGCCTCGACAGGTAGTTCAGGCTTTAAAGCTATCTGAACACCTGATGACGGCTTAAAAAAACTGGCATTATGCCAGTTAACATGAAATATACTTTTTCATAAAAACCTTATTGAATTTATCTTATCTTATAATCATATATTATATCTATAATTAAAGATAACACCTATTAGACAAAAATCTTTTGATCTTTACTCGCCCTTATACGATACACGAAAGCTTATATCAAGATATACCAAACTTTTGTTAATAAATTAAATTTTTTTTAAAGAAATGAAAAATATACTTAAAAAGATACTTTTTCATTGATGACACATTAAGGAAATTAGTTGAATCTGGTTATTGCTCATTAATGTGTCATTATTTCTTGGTTGACTGGGAATTAATTCCTTTTTGAATCTTTTCCTCTTAAAAAATATCTGTTGAAAAAATTCCCTTTTACAAAATAATTTTTTATACCTCTTGGCATTTAATTCCTTTTCTCATTTTTATGATTTTATTCCTTTCTTGATAAAAGACCTCTGCTTATTTTAGGAACTTACAATTTACTTAAAATGAATTGAACACGACTTAAAAAAATTGCGCGATTATTTATTTATGTTAAAATAACTTTTAACTTGTAACAAATTTAAAAGAACCTTTTAAGATGAAAAGATTTTATGGTAATTTAACTAATAAATGTAAATAAAAATGCAAATTTAAGTTCAGTAAATTAGAAACCATAATTTAGGGCTGTTACTTCAACTAGATTTTTTAGTGCCAAAGAAAATTTTTGCTCAAAAAATTTAACTACGCAATTCCTTGCTCGCTGAAAAAATTCTTTTGAATTTGAACCATCACATTTTTTTATTTGTTTAAAACTTCAGACAAGCTTTATTGAACAACCGTTAATAAAGCAGAAATCAGCGATAAATCTTAAAAACAAAATAAAAAAAGTAGTTAAA
>NTPY01000211.1:0-10051 GCA_002922825.1 Brachionus calyciflorus
AAAATTTATGTAAATAAAACAACCTTATATAAATTCTGTTTTTTTTTAAACTAAAATTTTTAATTTTAATATCAAAATGATTTTTCGTACATTTAATTACATTTTCGGCTTAGGATTGTGTCTTAGTTTAGCCACATTTACGCAGTCAATTGATCTCATTTCAGATCTATTTCAACTTAAGAATTTTACCATAACAAATAATAATTCGTTAATTCTACAAATGACTACTGGTAATAAATTTTTGTGTTTACAAAAATGTTCGATAAATTCTTATTGCTTGTATGCTCAATATGAAACCTATAATTGTAACTTGTACGCACAAAATGCCAAAAATAATCTTATTTCATCAATTGATAAAAAAGTTAATGAGAAAAAAAATTTTATTTTTCAGGAAGAACAATCTGATAATTCGAATCAAAATATATCTTATGGAACGTGTTCAAATAGTTCAGAATTCTGGTCACTAAAAACAAATTCATGTGAGCCTTGTAAATCGGGATTTGTTAAATATTCAGAGGTGCCGTATTTATGTTATCATCATACAGTAGGGAAAACATTTGCTCAATCCAAATCATATTGTGAAACAAAAGGTGGTGTTTTATTTATGCCAAAAACCAAACAAGAAAGAGATTTTTTCCGTAAAATATTCCCTTATAAAAAAGCTTATGTTAATTCTATGATAACAAAACGAGGAGAACAATTCAAATGGCCTGATGGAACAAATGTTAATGGATTTGATTGGTTTCAACCTGATAATTTCGGTTGGCCTTTGTCTTTAAATGAAAACTGTCTCATGATCAATTGGTATGGCTTTCTTCATGATGTTACAGATAATAGAATTTTTGATCTTACTATTTGTCAGCATGATTAAATGTTTTCTAATTAACTGAGAAAAACTAAATAACCTCAAGCAGCTGATCTGGCGGTTATTTTTTGTAAACAAATAAACTAATGTATTTTTAAAGCTTACGAGATACATTTGTTTTATAATTTGCTTTATAAGTTTATATTTTTAAGTAGATGAACTCTTTAGAAATATCACTTTATCTAAATAAAATCCCCCAATTTTTATTAAAACTAGTTATAATTAAAATAAAAATAAAATTTATGTTAAGTTAAGTTGTTTAGAACACCATTGTCTGATGATAAACTCTAGAAAATTTAAACTTATCATTTTAAATAACCTAAATTTAGTTATGTATATTTCAAATGCTTTTTTATTATAAATTTTGAACGGAACCTTGCACTTAACTAATCTTAATATTTAAGATTTCATCGATTTTTTAAAATTTTCCCATAAGTCATTTTAATGGTGTTAAAAAGATACTAAAAATATCACAGGATAAGAGCAAAAAAATATTCCCACGCTTATTAAAAAGTGTCAAATTTCGGAAAAAGAAAGAATTTTAGGTGTTAAAAATTTCTTTCAAGGTAACAAAAAAGCAATTTAATTTTCCTTTAAAAAAAAAACAAAAAAAACAAAACAAAAAAGCAACTAAATTTGCTTTTATTTTTTTTTCTTTCATTTTATAAAACAATAGAACAATTACTTTTAAATTTTTATAACATTTGCAAAAATGAAAAAAAAAGAAGTTAAAAGATTGAAAAATATAACAAACATTTGCAAAAATGAAAAAAAAAGAAGTTAAAAGATTGAAAAAATCCAATGCAATAATTCAAATTTCCAAAATGGTTAATAAATATACTAATCAACGTGATGATTTAGAAAAAGAAAAACAAAAATTATCAAGGAAACAGAAAAACCTAAGCCAATTCCTCGAATTTATTAGAAAATATGCACGCGATAACATAAAAGTCAATTTAGATGATAATTTAAACATAGTATGTAGTGAAAGCGAGTCTGAATCTGAATCAAATGATACAGATTTAGTCAATTTCGATTTTTCAATGGTCGAAAAAAATAACAAATTGGATTCAACTTTAATAAATGATGATGAAGCTAATCAAAACGAATTACAATAATTACAATAATTTAATTTAATTTTTTATATAAATTTAGATGTTATTATTAGATATAAATAAGATATATTTTTTACTATTTTTAATTAAATGAATGAATACACAAATTAATTCGCCAATAATTAAAACAAAAACATTTCATATTCCAATTAATTCTGAAAATTTGACACCTAAACTTTCCAAACGAAAAAATGTATTTTTAAATTATTTAAGCTGTTTAAAACTCACACCAATAATTATTATAAAAAAAGGACTTAGTATTAGAACATCCTTTAAAAAAAAAGATAAAAAAATCGAATGCTTTTAGCCCTCTTCAAAACGTAACTGCTTTTCAATATAGATTTAATGTAAACAGAGATAATATCAACACATCACAATGCAACACAAATACCCATAAAAATATTTTTAGTTCAGCAAACAGAACATTTTTTAATCAATACTCTCATTCGCCTTCACAACCATCAACGTCTAACTTTACCGTAAAAAAAAATTTTTTGATTTTATACTTTTTGAATACTTTTGATTTTTACTCTTTTAAAAGAATTCATCACATCCTAATTACTTGAATAACAACCAAGATCGTCTAAATTCGCCTTCAACATTTTTTAATCAATACTCTCATTCGCCTTCACAACCATCAACGTCTAACTTTACCGTAAAAAAAAATTTTTTGATTTTATACTTTTTGAATACTTTTGATTTTTACTCTTTTAAAAGAATTCATCACATCCTAATTACTTGAATAACAACCAAGATCGTCTAAATTCGTATTCATCTAATTTTTACCTGTCATCCAAGCATTCAAAGGTAAATTTTAACAATGTAAGCCAATCTTTATTTTGAATTAATTTTTTTTATCAACTAAATATTTTAAATTATGTTAGTTAAACAAATTTACTCCTAAAAATTTGGCCAACAAATTTGATAATTCAAATCTAAGTTCGATTCAGAATGTAAAATTCCTTTTTCCTTTTTTTTTGTTCCTAATTAATAAAAAATCTTTGTAGAATATAACATGTTCAACACTTATTTCGAATCAACCCGTCCTTTTAGAAAAGAATTTCGAAACATCTAAGGATAATGTAATTTTTAAAATTTACTGGATTAAAAAACTTTCCAATTTTTTATTAATTATACTAAAGGACATTGGTCGTGAAATTAACAAATTTAATTCTATTCAAAAATGTAAATGTGGAAGTTCAACTCACCGGAGAACAAATCACAGCCAATGTCCTTTAAATAAAAACAAAAATGGCTTAGAAAATGGGAGTGAAGAGATTGAAAATGTAATTGATGCTGCTTTAACAAACACTGATATAATCCCTTCTATTGATAAACCTAAGTACATATTCTCATATTATTTATTTTAAATATATAATTCTATCCTCTTTTAATAAGATACAAGCTGCCCAAAGCAAGGACTTATTTGATTGCTCGCCAAAAATTTAATCCATCATTAATTTCAGGAAAATATGTTGATAGAGATTCTAATTCTCAAAATTTTGGTACTATTATCTTACCAATAAGAACAAAAAGTGTAAATTTTGTGAAGCCTCTTTGTGGATTGAAGAGAAATCCGCAGGCTCTCTAACTAATCCTCTTTTTGGAATTTGTTGCGCAAAAGGTAGAGTTTCCCTCCCTTCTCAAAACCCATTACCAGAGCCTTTATTTAAGTTATTAACTGATAGTTCAGCTGACGCAGAAAATTTCAGAACTAACATTCGTCTTTATAATAAAATATTATCATTCACCTCAATCAACACCAACTATGACCGTAACTTGATGAAAGCAACAAATGGTATTTACACTTATAAAATAAATGGACCAGTCATTCAAAGAATCAGTAATTTGAAACCGGATGACCCAAACCATCCTTCTTTTTCTCAAATTTATATTTACGACCCTGAATTTCAAAGTAAATATAGATTAGGTAATTTCGGTTCGAATATAAAAATAAATACACTAAATGAATTACAGCAAGTCTTGAATAACTATAATCCTTATGTAAAAATTTATCAACAATTAGGAAAAAGATTGAGAACTGATCCAACTCTAAACCTAAATATTATGCTCAAAAAAAGCTCATTTAAAGATAAGAGGTATAATTTGCCTACAACCCAAGAAATAGCCGCTTTAATTTCTAATGAAGAAAGTCAATCAATAAAAAATGACTTAATAATTCAATCACATGATGGTTTAGTCAAGAGATTAAATGAGAAACATAGTTACGCAGATCCACTTCATTATGTATTAATGTTACCAAGAGGAGAACAAGGTTGGCAATATGACACTTATCCTTTAAAACCTTCAGAAAACAAAAAAAATGACATACAAGATCAAGATCAAAATGAAGACGGTAACCAAGTTAAACAAGATTTTGTTTCAGCGATGCAGTATTATGCTTACCAGCTTCATGACCGACCGAGTAATTAAAAAGAATTTTAAATATCTAAAAAAAATAAAGGAATTAAAATTTTGAGTTATTTAAAAATTTACTCAACTAAGCTTACTAAGTTGTTTACTTTAATTTTTTACAAATTTGATTACTTTATTTTCTTAATTTTTTTAAAAAATGGGAATATTTTAATTTATTTAAAGATTCAAACTTCAACCTCTTTGGTAGACTTTACCACCAATATATTGTTGAACAATATGCAAGCAAGGTTGAAAGTAGTCGTCTAAATTTTCTAAAATTTAATCAAGATACAATAAGAGCTGAACTTTATCAAGGACTTTTGGATGCAGTTAATAGTACAGATCATGTTAATTTAGATAATATAGGAAAAAAAGTAGTACTTCCATCGTCTTTTACTGGTAGTCCGAGGCATATGCATGAACTTTTTCAAGATGCAATGTCAGTTGTTCGAGCACTTGGAAAACCAGACCTTTTTATTACAATGACCTGTAATCCGAAATGGCCTGGATTGAAAAATAATTTACTTTTTCAACAAAGTTCAAATGATCGACCAGATCTCATAGCAAGATATTTTCGTATTAAATTAAAGATGCTTATCAAAGATTTAATAGAGAATCACTTATTTGGTAGAACAATTGGCCATATATATGTTATCGAGTTTCAAAAAAGAGGACTTCCTCACGCACATATTCTTTTAATTTTACATCCAGAAGACAAAATTAAAACAGTTGAACAAGTTAATATGACAGTTAGTGCCGAGATACCTTCTGAAAGCGAATTTCCAGTTTTGCACAAAATTGTTAAAAGTTGTATGATTCACGGTCCTTGCGGATCCAAATATCCTAACGCCCCATGTATGGTTGACGGAAAATGTAGTAAAAATTTTCCTAAAGAATTTAATGAGGAGACAATATTAGGAAAAAATACTTATCCTATTTATAAAAGGAGTTCAAATAATCCTGACAATAAATGGGTTATACCTTATAATCCTTTTCTTTCTAATAAATTTAACTGCCATATAAACGTCGAGATTTGTAATTTCGTAACTGCCGTAAAATATCTTTTTAAATATGTATACAAAGGTAATTAAAAAATATTTTTTAAATTAAATTTTTAAAAAAATATTTTAATAAGGCCATGATAAATCGCTAATAACAATAAATTCAGATGAACAAAACCAGCAATTTAACAAAAATGATGAGATTAAAGAGAATGACGAAATACAGCGTTTTAGAGACATGCGTTATTTAAGTGCCCCTGAATGTATTTGGAGACTTTTTCATTTTAACCTAAATGATCAATTTCCTAAAACAAAAAGACTTCCTGTTCATCTTCCAAATAAACAAACATGCTTTTTCAAAGCTGGTGATGACAAAGAAAAAATAAATTCAATTTCAAATGAAACAGAATTAACAGCCTTTTTTAAATTAAATTTGGAATTAAAGAATGATAAATCTATATCTCACAAAGAATGTCATTACAATGAATTGCCTAAATTTTACACTTTTAATGAATCAGAAAAAAAATGGAAGGAACGAAAAAAGTGACTAAAATAAAATAAATTTTTTATAAAAATATTAAATATTTTTTTAATTAGGCCTGATGAGACAATTATTGGAAGAATGTATTTTGTTCACCCCTCAGACATTGAACGTTATGCCCTTCGAACACTTTTAATTTATAGAAAAAGTCCAACCTCATTCGAAGATTTATTAACTGTCAATGGAATAAAATACAATTCATTTTATGAAGCAGCTCAAAAAGGCGGCTATCTTGAGTCAAATGACCAATGGCAGGAAAGTATTCATGAAGCATGTCTAACAATAACAGACATCGATGAATTAAGAAAATTTTTTGTAATTGTTATTGAAAATTGCCAACCTTCCGATATAAGAGGACTGTGGGAGAAATTTAAAAACGAACTTTCTATCGATATTCTTTACAAATATCGAAAATTAAAAAAAAATGATGACCTTTCTTTTGACGATAAAGTTTATAATACAGCATTATATTTGATTAATAAAATTCTTTTAAGCAGTCCTAAATCTGTACAACAGTTAACAGATATTTTAAAATATGATCAAAACAAAGTAATTGACTTCGATGAACTAAAAAGACTATCGATCATTACAAAAAACGCACTGATCAATGAAGAGCTTGAATATGACCATACTTCTCTAAAGTCTGAATATGAAGAGAATTTTAAGCAATTGAATTTTGATCAAATAAAAATTTTTAAAAAAATTACTGAAAGAGTTGAGCAAAATTTAGGTAATTTCGCTAATTAACATTAAATTTAAAAATATATTTTTTAAATATTTCTAATAAATTTTAAGTTGGTGACAATCTCTATTTTATAGATGGACCAGGCGGTACTGGGAAAACATTTTTATACAATACAATTATTTCCTACTTAAGGTCAAAAAAAAAGATTTTCTTATCCGTCGCGTCCTCCGGTATAGCTGCTTTACTTTTACCCGGAGGGAAAACGGCTCATTCCAGATTTAAAATCCCAATTAATCTTAATTCATCGTCAACTTGCGACATTTCTGTTCAGTCCGAACTTGCGGAATTGATTAGAATGGCTGACTTGATTATTTGGGACGAAGCTCCAATGATGCACAAATACGCATTTGAATCTATGGATAGGACTTTTAGAGACCTATTAAAGCTAAGAGACTCAAAATTCGAAGAAGTCTATTTTGGTAATAAAATTATGCTATTTGGTGGCGATTTTAGACAAATTCTTCCTGTGATTAAAAAAGGAAATAGTGCCCAAATTGTAAATGCAACTTTGAATAAATCGGATTTTTGGAATGATGTTAATGTCATGAAACTTAAGATAAATATGAGAGTTTTGAGTAAAAAAGGACTTGATAAAGAGAAAGCAAAAAAGTTTGCAGAGTTTTTATTAAGAGTAGGTGAAGGTAGAGAAAAAAAATATAAAGACCATAATGGAATAGATGACCTCATCGAATTACCAGAGGAAATGATAAATTACTTTGACAAAGAACAGCTAATCAAGAAAATTTTTCCAGAAATTAAATCTAAGTATGTAAATTTATAATACATAAATTTCAACCCGTTTTACTTATTTAAAAAAAAATTTATTTAGCTCAACTTCACAAAATTTTATTGATTCAGCAATTCTTTGTCCAACTAACGAAGAAGTTGATTCTATCAACGAAATAGCTACTAAGCTTTTACCAGGTGAAATGACTGAGTATTACGCTCAAGATTCGTTAGTAGTAGATTCGGACACTGCGTCTTATCCAACAGAATTTTTAAACAGTATTAATCCACCTGGAATACCTCCATTTAAATTGTGTTTAAAAATAAATCAGCCTATTATTCTTTTAAGAAACATAGCATCAAATATGGGTCTATGTAACGGTACAAGGTTAATTGTAAAATCTTTATTTAAACATCTAATAGAAGCCGAAATCGCTATTGGAAAATTAAAGGGAAAAAAGGTCTTTATTCCTAGAGTCCCGTTAATTCCTTCGGATTCTGGACTCCCTTTTGATTTCAAAAGAACTCAATTTCCCGTTAGACCAGCCTTTGCTATTTCGATAAATAAATCACAGGGACAAACGTTAAAAAAAGTTGGAATTTATTTAGAACAACCAGTGTTTTCACACGGACAGCTTTATGTAGCCTTATCACGCGTTTCAGATTTTCAAGACATTACAATTACCTTACCTAAAGGTACTAAACACACAAGAAATGTGGTTTTTCATGACGTATTTTTATCTTGACATTTTTTTTTATTATTAAACATATTGTAAATTTTAATATATAAATTTAAAAAACGAATTTTGTCACATTTTTTAATAATTAATTATCTTTTATTTAAAATTTAATTGTACATACTGTCAATTTTATAATAAAAATTTTAAAAACGAATTTTATCATATTTTTAAAAAGCGGGGACTTCTAGACGTTTATGTATATTTATTTACAAGGATGAATTTTATATCAAATTGAACATTTTTTAGAGACAGCTTGCTAAAAAATGTTTCTCGAAAATGTTATTTTATATTAATTTTATTAATGTTAAAAGAACGAATGGGAGCTTATAAACCCACCGGGCGTTCTAGTATCATTAAAATCTTCATGAGATTATCATAATGGCATAAAAATAATAAGGATATGTGAGAGAGGACAATATTAGAGTTTGGAGAGGGTCATAGCTGTTCATATCTCTCCAACTTTATCCAAAAGTGACTTTCTTTTAGTGTGGGGGTTCAGTTCTTTTAACGTACTGCTTGTCCATTTTTTGAGATATCAAAAAATTGATAAAATTTTTGAATTTCTCGTCAAAATATAAGGTAAGTATTAACAAAAAAATGAAAAATTAATATCACACAGCTTATGGTAGCCTTTTGAAAAATAACTGATGCATTTTTTTGAAGCCGTAGATCTCTCGACAAGATTAAAATTGTAAAGTGATTCTAGAACCATTAGATTCCTGGCATTTTATTTAATTGAGTGACATGTATTTTGATTCAAAGTTTATTCATCCAATCAAGAAAAAAAGGATCAAAGAAAATTTTTTAAATTTAAATCAAAAAATTTGATAGATTTTTATCAAAATTGCAAATGCTACAACTTTGGATCAAATTTTACATAATATATCAACAATCAATACCAAATTCTTGTATTCCATGGATAGATCTTTTAATGAGCTTTATTTTTATACATAAAATATTTTATTATATTGATGTGAATACAAAGTTTTAATAACTTTTAGAAATATATCATATATGATACAACGGTTAAGGACACTATTATTGATTACGTGGGACACCCTAGAAAGCTAATTTAGTAACACTTAATTTATAATAATAACACTTAGTAACACTTTATTTCTGAACTAAAATATATTTCAATTTCAAAAGGCGATAAAAATATAGATCTTTCTTAAAAAATTTCATAACAAGCTGAAACAATCTTAAGAATGTATTATCCTAATAAATTATTTTATCTTTATTTTAAACTTAGAAAAACTTTTATTAATCAACAATTTCTTATATATTTATGTAACATTACTAATTTTTAAATGTTAGGAATGTTAGTGATAATTTAAGGCGTCTAAGTTCAAACCAAAATGTCGTTACCGGCTTAGCTGATTTTAGAAAATTAGAATAATTAAAAAATATTCAAAATCAAATGAGAAATAAAAAATATATATGTAACATAAATTCTATTTGCTAATATAAATCCTAACATCTTTTAGTTATAAATTATTCGGTTATCTTTTTGAATAGTTGAATGTGAATTTTCACACAATTCAATTTTTTTAGAAAAAAAAAGAAATTTTACCGAAAAACAATTGAAAAAGTCCCAAAAGAGCCCAATTCATAAAAATTAGCCGGTTTAATTCATTTTTTCTCTCACGCTTACTTACATATTTTTAATTAAAGCGGCCATTCTGGATCTGTACAATAAATTTCAATTCATTCAAATTGTTATAACTATTGAACAAAAAGTGATAAATTTATTCTGTAACAGAGTGTAAAAATTTTGCTACACCTGAAAACATAATTCTGCAAAAACTCTGAATCTTTGCGAAATTTGCACATCATTTAAAAAGATTCTCTTTGAATTCTGCAAATTTTTTGCAGACCTATTTTTTTGGTTGTAGCAAAACAA
>NTPY01000211.1:11019-28512 GCA_002922825.1 Brachionus calyciflorus
GTGCAAATACATATACTGAGTTTTTAATAATTTTTTTCTGCATTTTGGGTGCACACATTTTGCAGATTAATAATGGGAATGTAGCAAATTTGCTACATCTTGTAACATTTTGCAGAACTAATTTTTAATGTTTGGAAAAAAAGTTAAAGAAAAAATAGCGAATTGAAATGAGCGAATTGACATGAACTTCACAGCCCCGGTCCGGCGTTAATTCGATAGAAAAGCTGTATCAAAAAATAAATCTATTTTGATGAATAACTTAATTATCTATGATTTTAGACCAAGCTTCTCTAAAAATAATACAATTTGCCTATCATTACACCTTATTTAGCTAAGATTCCCGAAAAATTCCCAAAAAGACAAAAAATGGTCTGAAAAAAGACCTAAAACGACTAAAAATTTTAGCTAATTTGAAAGATGAGACAAAGGTCGCAAGAAATCTGTTACAATTTGATTTCTTCTTTGAAAAAAATGAACGGCAGAAATGAATTTAAACATTAGACAATTAAAATAAAAAACAGGCTTTATTCTAAATTTTTGAAACATATTATAAATTTTCATCTAATCGAATAATAGAATTTTTAATTTTAAAATATTTATTTTAAAATTCGATTCTCAACTTTACAATTAAATTTTATAAAGACAATAAAAAAATTACTAAAGAGAAAAGAAAAAAAAAATTTCATGTATCAAATAAGCTTTTTTATTGAATTAAAGTAAATTTAATTGTTGATCAATATCTATTTACAACAAAAAAAAAAAGATGACAAATAATAAAAATATTCAAAAAGTTATTTGTAAATTTTATTTTCCGTATTGTTTGTATTTTTTTGAAATTCTTCTATCATTTATAAATTTTACATTTTTGATCGTCTTTTGATAGATCACAAAAAAAAAAATCTTAATTTTTTTTTCAAAAGTGGACTGAAAATTGAGAGCAAAAAAAAAATTTCTAATTATTTAAAAATTAGATTTTTTTTCACCATTTTTTTAAAAAACAAATAACAAATTTTAAAGGAATTTTTTTTTTATTATTTAGGATCGAACAAAAAATTTGTTTGATTTTATTTTTGTGAATCTGATGCCGAGGCGACGATCTCCACTTGTTTATTGGATTCGTCTCGATCCTCTCCTGTATGCCATGTAAGCCTTTCTTCATAGAATTGAATGACTACTTGAGGACACCTTACATTGGCTGTTTTGGCAAGTACGAGATCGGCTTCGTCTGAATTTTTCCATTTCATTAAAAACATGAGCTCACCAGACGAGTCTGTAGCGCCGATTATTTTCTCCGGTATGAGACCACGGTCAAACCCTCTAGCCGGGTTATTCTCCTCGGAGACAATTTCACTTTGATCGTGAGTATTTGTCGCATTTGCCAATGGTTGAGTAGCTTCGGATTTTCTCTTTTTATTTAATGCAATATCACTGTCAGTTTTACGTTTGGCTTGTTTTTGACCTTGTTGTTGACTTTTAAGACGATTTTCGAATTCGGCTATCAAATCGGGACAGTCTAAATTCTCTTCTGGTTCCCATGTATTGTCTGCTTCGCTATAGCCTTTCCACTTTAGAAAATATTCAGTTCGACCTGAACGGGTGCGTTTGTCGACTATTTTTTCAACTACAAATTCCTCTTCTTCTAGATCTTCACCTTCAGTGGCTGCACCGGTCTCTGGATTTTTAGTTTTTTTATTAGTCATTTTTCTTTTTTTTTTTTATACTTTATTGTCTAAATTCAAAAATGAAACGTTAATAAGACCTGAGTGATTTTTGTTTTTTTACTAAAATAATAAAATTCTAAGCTTTAAATAATTTTTAATTTTTATTAAAATAAAATAAAGCGATGATGATGGTGATGATGGTGAAAAAAAATTATTTAAATGCAAAATTATAGGCACATTTTATTTTTTTGAATTATAATGTAAAAATAAATAATAGTTCAAGTTTATATATATAGAGGAGTTTTATAGTTTGCAAATGCTTATTTTTTCTTATGACTTGAGATTTGTCTGTTATTTGTTTAGCAGATTTAAAAGTGTTAAAAAAAGTATTATCATTTTTCAGAACATTTTTTCTTTTAAAGATTTGTTCTTAGAATTAAAACAAGAATATTTATTTATATTTAAAAAAAAAATATGACCAGGGGTATCAAGACGACTTTGTTAATTTTCTGATCACCTGAACTCTGGCCAATAAAGATGATTAGTAGTGTAAACTTCTTAGTTAATTAGAAAATATTTAATCATGCTGACAAATAGTAAGATCAAAAATTCTATTGCCTGCAACATCATTAAAAAAGCCATTCGAATTAATTATGAGACTGTTTTCATTTAAAGACCAAAACTTCCAACCCAAATTATTAGGTTCCAACCAATCAAATCCAATAACATTTGTTCCATCAGGCCATTTAAATTTCTCTCCTAGTTTTGTTATCATTGAATCAACATAAGCTTTTTTACCAGGGAATTTTTTAGGGAATAAATCTCTTTCTTTTTTGGTTTTAGGTCTAAATAAAACAGCACCTTTTGATTCACAATTTGATTTTGATTGAGGAAATGTTTTCCCTGTTGTATTATGATAACAAAAATATTGAACTTCTGAATATTTTGTAAATTCCGCTTTACAAGGTTTACAAGAATTTGCATTAAGTGACCAGAATTCCGAACTATTTGAACATGTTCCATAAGATACATTTTGATTTGAGCTATCAGGTTCTTCTTTTTGAAAATCGAAATTTTTTTTCTCATAAATCTTTTTAACACTTGATGAATCAAGATAATTTTTAGCATATTGTGAGTATAAAATACAATTATAGGTTTCATATTGAGCATACAAACAATAAGAATTTATCGAACATTTTTGTAAACACAAAAATCTATTCTCTGTAGTTATTTGTAGAATCATGGAATTATTATTTGTGATCGTAAAATTCTTAAGTTGAAAAAGATCTGAAATGAGATCAATTGAGTGCGTAAAGATGGCTAAACTAAGACACAATCATAAGCCGAAAATTTATTTAAATGTACGAAAAATCATTTTAATATTTTATTGAAAAATTTTAATTTAAAAAAAAAAAACAGAATTTATATATTGTTGTTTTATTTACATAAATTATATGGGTAATGAGTAAAAGATTTTTTTTTTGTGTTCGTAATTTTAAATTTTTTATTGGAAATTACAAGTTTTAGAATTTTGTCAAGGGTTCTAATTGAAAAACACAATAATTTTTCTAATGTAAGATTTTTGAAACAAACAACGAAATTTAAACAAAAAATTATTTAGAAAAAAATTTGATTAAGTTTTTTTTTTCCCCTAAAAAAGTTTGTTCCGTTTAATTTGCATGGGTGAAAATTTTTGATTTAATGGAAACTTCTATTTTTATTACATGAATTTGACTATTTTTTTTTGAGTAGAATAAGGAAATATCTTTTATTCATTTTCTTAAAACCAGACCTTTGAATCTCAAAAAGAGCCTTGTTTTCTACCAAAATTCGGCTTAGATTTAAATTAAAAAGTTTAACAATTTTTTGTGATCTATAAAAAAGTCCTTTTAACTAAAATCATAGATAAAATTTTATTAAACTTTTTTTTTTGATTTTTTTTGGCATAGATTTTATAAAATATAATGTTTCTAAATTATTTCTATTAAAAAAAAATTATATAAAAACAACTCTATTCGGATCAAGTTGGTTAGGGGATAAGCTGATCACCTAATATGTGGTCATACCCTAATTACTAGGATTAGTTCTTCAGAAATTTATTATTAACCGAAAATACCATAAACTCTCCCAAACAACCCTGGGGTTAAAAATCGTAAATTTGATTTGTTACCCCGCATTTAACACGGTTTCTGGAAATTTTTACAGAATGCTTTTCAGTCGATGCTATACCTGAAATTTCCTTTTTTATGCGGCTTTAAACATGTAAAAATATAATTTTTTTTTAATAATTTTTCGAATAAAATTTAATTTATTTTTAAATTTAAAAAAAAATTATATTTTTTACATCTTTAATACCGTATTAAAAAAAGAACTTTCGGTTTTAATACCGACTTAAAAGCATTCTGTAAAAATGACCAGAAACCGTGTTAAGCACGTGGTTAAAAACCAAATTTACGATTTTTTAACCCCGTTGTCGAACATGCGAGTTTACGGTATAAATTATAGATTTATTTAGTAATGAGTCATTTTTCATTAATGATAATAAAAATAGCATTTGGAAAATAAAGCAATCAAAGTTTTTATTTCATTAAATATAAACTTATTGTTCGGTTAGGTGCTCAATGTTAGGTGTTAAAGTGGTTCTTATATAAATCTAACGTCAACCGTAACTTTTGACAGTAACCGTAACCATTGCTCAAACATCTTAAAAATAAAGCTATTTAACACGGGTTAAGGTTACTGTCAAAAGTTACGGTTGATATTACATTTATTCAAGAATATATGTAATATCAACCGTAAAATTCAAAATTAGATGATCACAATCAATATTATCTAACTTAAAATATTGAATTGAATAGTTCTAATACCATTAAATTTTTTATGATCTTTTGAAAATATGTCATTAACAGGACTTGAATGCTCAAAATATCATAAATTTTCACTGATATCAACCAGAAATTCGAAAACACAAAGAAATTTCATACTCATCATGTAATCTTTTTTGATAATCTAGACAAACTCCTTCGGATGTTAAATCATTTTTATCTAATTTTATAAAATTAAAAAAAAAATAAGAAAATATAAGAAAATTTAAAATCATAAACAATCGGAAAAAATCAATCATGCTGGCAAATAGTAAGATCAAAAGTTCTATTATCTGGAAAATCATGAAAATAGCCATTCGAATTTATTATGAGACTGTTTTCAATTAAAAACCAGGGCCAACGTAAATTATCGGGTTGAAACCAATCAAATCCAAAAACATTTGTTCCATCAGGCCATTTAAATTTCTCTCCTAGTTTTGTTATCATTGAATTAACATAAGCTTTTTTATAAGGGAATTTTTTGGGGAAAAAATCTCTTTCTTGTTTGGTTTTTGGCATAAATAAAACACCACCTTTTGTTTCACAATAGGATTTTGATTGAGCAAATGTTTTAAATCCCCCTGTATGATGATAACATAAAAATGGCACTTCTGAAAATTTAACAAATTCCGGTTTACAAGGCTCACATGAATTTGTTTTAAGTGACCAAAATTCTGAGCTCATGTTACAAACTTTACTATCAACATTTTCCAATATAATTTCATTTTGTTCTTCTGTCTTTCTAAACTTTTTGGCATAAATTTGACTTTTATTTGATGAAGTCAGATTATATGTGTCACAAAAAGCGTACAAAACGCATTCATATCTTTCATAAAATGCATACATGCAATTCGACTCTAGGGAACATTTTTGCAAGCATGAAAATTTATTCACTGCTTTTATTTTAACTGTCAGGGATTCATTATTTAGAATTATATAATTCATGACCAAAAATGTGTCATAACTCACATCCATTAATCCAAAAAAAGTTTTTAAGCTTAAAAATGCCATAAAATATTTGATCATTTTCAAAAAAAATTAAACTAAACTTAAGATTAAATTGAAGCTTTGATGTAAAAATTGATTTTAACATTTGATCAAAATTTCTTTTATCATTAATATTTGAACTATTTTTCGTTTTTGTTTTAAATTGCTTTTTCAATAATAATTAATTCGGCCATTATATTTTTATCATTAATATTTAATATCTTGTATTTGGTAAGTTCTGACAAATTAAAAAAAAAACAACAATTAACTTTTATTTTTATTGAATAGAAAAAACTTGGAGAAGTACCGTAGAACCCTGCTTAAGAGTTTTGAATGCATTAAAACTAAATAACACGGATTACACTTATGGTTAACATTACATTTATATTAGAATAAACAACATCAAATCAATCCTCTAAGTTTTTTTAAAAAAATTATGCAAAAATTAATATTTTGTTATATTACTTTATCCTTCATCATTTGTTTTTGTTTAAGAATCAAATTTTAAACCTCGGTGGTACTTAAGACTAACTTCGACCTATTAAGCTTCAAAGCTACTGGTTTTCCCAAAAATAGTAGGTTTTGCTACAATCAAATGCATATTTAATACAGTAGGTTTCATAAATTTAGAATAAAGCCTGTTTTTATTGTAATTGTCTAATTTTAAATTCATTCTTGCCGTTCATTTTTTCAAAGAAGAAATCAAATTGTAACAGATATCTTTCGACCTCTGTCTCATCTTTTAAATTATTTAAAATACAGCACGTTATATTTTTTCCTTTTTTAAAACGTTACAAAACTGGCGTTATAAAAAAGGTAACGAAGATCACATTTTTGTAGCCCTATTTCTGAGTTCAATCTGAGTTCATGTGAGTAGTAATTATTGATATAACTCAGTAAGTCTAATGGAAACTAAATAAATTTTACAAACAGTATCCATTAGAGCATTAGAGCTAATATTTTTCGCTATTTTCCTCTTAAAATCAAAAATTTTCGAACGTTTTAAAAGTTTGAACTTAATGAGAAACTTAAAAAAAATTTTCTTGGGTCGAAATTAAACTAAAATTATGTCTTATTTGGAATTCAAAAGTGTGCTAGAAATTCAAATGATCTAAAATATTGCAAATTTTTAGTTTTTATTATCTTTACAAAACTTTTTGTTCCTTGATGATTGTCCACGCTTTAAACAAAAAATTGAAAAAAAACTTTCAAATGATCATGTTGCTAAGTAACTCAAAGAAAAATTATAATTATACATTTAAAAAAAAAGATGAAATTTTGAATTAATTAAAAATTTGAACGAGATTTAAATAAAAGAAAAATAATAATCTACAAAAATGTCAGAATTTGCCAATTTACGTATGAAAAAAAATGCCGAAATAGCTGAAGCGTTGAGCAATTTTAACAAAAAAGACTTGTACTCATGGAAACCGAATAATTTAATTCGTTCAAATGTGAAACTTACAAATTCACCATCGAATTCGAACATAAACAATTTAAGCTCACCATTATTTCCAGCACCACCTCCAAAACTCAAGTCCTTAGACTCGAATTTAGTAATAAAGCGAACTACAAGTTTAAAAGATTTAGATCAAAAGAAAACTAATTTAGAAACCAGAGCTGCTACCGGGAATGTAAAGCTAAAAAAATTAGACTTTTTTTTGGACAAACAAGAAAAATTAGAAAAACAAAAATTTGGCAATGAATTTTTAACAAGTTTTAAAAATCAAAATAACGCTGATTTAGAACGGCCATACCTCAATTCAGCCAGAGATGGATACATAAAAAAATACAATAAAAATTGTGATATAGACTCAGTAATCGAGAGTTTAATGAAAAAAGATCCGTTAAATCTAACCGAAATCGATCTTAGTCAATTTAATTTAACTTCAATTCATAATTTAACCAAATTTAAAAATTTAAAAATTCTCGACCTTTCATGCAATAAAATAACAAAATTAGAAAATTTAAATTTTGAAAAATTAATTGAGCTAAGACTTTTTGCCAATCAAATAGAGAGTATTGAAGGCTTAGATCAATTAAAAGATTTGCAGAGTCTTCAATTACAATCGAATAAAATTAAATCATTGGATAGCAAGAGTCTAAATCAAATGAAAAAATTAGAATTTTTAAGATTGGATCAGAATTGTATTGATTCGATTAAAATAAGTGATTTGGCATCTTGTTCAAATTTAATTTATTTAAATGTTAGTTATAATAATTTAGAGAGTTTAGGAGTAGGTTATTTCAATGCTTTTTTTATTTAATTTTCAATAAAATTTTTTCTATTTTAGTTTGTTAATTGTTTACCGAATTTAGAAGAATTATGTGCAAGCAATCTCAGGGCTAAAAGTCTAAATGATCTTGACACAAATAGACTCAAAAAAGTAAGTTAAAAATATTCTAAATATTTAAAGAAATTTCTCACTTTTGTCATACCTCTTTAATCCGTATTAAAATAGCCCTGTGAAATGGTCGTACGGATTAAAATATAAGATTTAAAGAATAAATCGAAATTTCTCAAAACAGTAAAAAATACGGATTAATTTTTCAACTAATATTAGATTAAATGAAACAAAAAATTTATGGTCGATTTTTGCAAGAAACTAAAAACTATCAAAAGCGTTAGTAGTTGTTTTTTCGAGTGGTGTGATTTTACTGGAAACACATCATTACACAACTGCGCAAGTCTACATTCGACCCGAGTCTCACAAAAGCCAAACTAAAGTTAAATTATTTTAACACTTATCAAAAAAGGGATCAAAATTCTTTTAGAGCATCTTTAATTCTCAAGCACTGCAATCTTTTTTTTTTGTTTCGATGAAATTTTTTTGTGGCAGGAGTGGGGACTTGAATCCAGACCCTTGGATCAACTAGGTTCGCTAATGCAATCTAACTTTTTCAGCCTTGATAAGTGATTTCAATTTTACAAAAAATATAAAGTTTAGTGTAAAATTTTATATCCGTTTAAAAAACTAAAAATTACAAATAAGTATATTAGCTTGTTTTACATAAATTTGTCCGGATATTGAATTAATACGTATAAAAAATACGGTTTAAAAAGGTATTTAATAATGCAAAGAGATTAAAAATAGCCTCGAGCCTGAAATTTTCGTTCGGTTTAAAGATTTATTCGTATTAAAGTGGATCCGAATTAAAGAGGTTTGAATGTATTGGTTTTTATTTCATGCAATAGTTCTTTAACTCTTAGTGATTTTTGAATAAAAAACTGAACTTCTTTAAAACTAAAATTCTTTTTTTTTAAATTTAGTATTGCCTTATATCGATCTATATTTTCTGAATTTTTTGCTATTGCTTTATAAGCTTTTAAATTAGTGATCAGAGTCGACTCGACCTTTCTTTTTTTGTGTCTTGAAAAATTGAGTGTGCTTGACTCAAAAAAAAATTTTCTAAATGGATCCAAACGATTAGTAAATTGAATATCTTTTTTTTAAATTTTAATTGAAAAACGTTTTCGAAAACTTTCTGAATAAGAATTAAAATATCTAATGATAATACCTACCGACGATGGTTTCGATTATTTAAAAAATTAATTTATTTTGAAGTATTTTTGTAAAAAAATCTTATTTAGTAACCTTTATTTTGGTTATCACAGCGGTTCTAATATGTATATAACGTCAACCGTAACTTTAGATCGTAATGGTAACCCGTGTTAATTAGCATTAATTTTGGATTTTAAGATATTTGAGCTATGATAACGGTTACGGTCAAAACGGTTGACGTTACATTTATATAAGAACCACTGTATGAATCAAATTGTTCAAAATAAAAAACAAATTTTTAAAAACTTACTTAACTCTATTATTCAATATAAATTTCTTCTATGATACGATTAATTCACCATATTTTACGTAAATTATCGTAATCTAAAAAACAGTATTTATCGTAAGATTACGATAATTATTGTAAATTCAGTGAAAAAGAAAAATTTCCAAATTTTTCCAAAAAAACTAAATTTTTTTTTAAAGTCTTTTGATAAAAAAAAAATTTAATCGACCGAAAATTTAATATCATAATTTTACGATAAATACTGTTTTTTAGATTACGATAATTTACGTAAAATATGGTGAATTAATCGTATCATAGAAAAACACTGTATTTTCGGAATATTTTTATTCGAATAAAAATGAGTTATTAAGTCTAAAAAACAGTTATTTTTTAACTTTATAATCAAACTAATTCAGCATAAAGTCAGTTCTGGAAAATTTTTTTTTCTTTTGTTTTGTTGAATGTTTCTAAAATGTTACAAATTTAAACAATTTAAACCTAAGAAAAAATTTATTCCGTAAAGAATAGCACTTAAAATGCTGAATTCAAATGAGTAAATAGAAATAAATTTCACCTTTGACCAAGATTTCCTTTCATTCAAGTATATTCAACTGTAGGACAAGCTTGCTTTACTTTTAAATATTCAATTAAATGAAAAATGTTAAGAAAACCTGATGCTTTTGTAGTTCTTATGATGCAATTAAAATTTTTTTAATTTTAAGCTTACCGAGATTGATCTATCAAATAATCAATTGAATGATAGTTCACTTTCATGCCTCAAAAATATCAAAACTCTCACAGTAAGTCGTGTCAAGTAAGAAATTTATTATTCTTAAATTTAAAAAAAATATTTTTTGTTTCTAGAGTTTAAAAATTTCAAATAATGGCCTTAATTCAATTAGTAATATCTCTCAAATAAGCAGTTTAAGACTATTAGATATATCACAAAATAGAGTGAATCGACTCGAAGATTTAAAATATTTGACCGAGCTTGAAACATTAGATGCATCAGTGAATCAAATTCAATCAAGAGAACAAATTGTAAACTAAAAATAAAAAATAAAAATCTTTGAAAAAAAAATTTATTTAAAAATAATTTTAAGGAATCTTTAGAAGATTTGTTTGAATTGAGTGAACTTATGATTAAAGATAACCCATTGGAAATGACTCGTGATGAGATTATTGCTTGTTTGCCCAGGTTGAATTATTTGGACGATATTCCAACCGATTGTTTCTCGTTAGAAACGAATTCTCAGACTAAAACTAAATTAGGTTAAATAAATTTACTTTATTTTAAAACTTAATAAATTTAATTTGTTAAAATAACAATATATGTATATATTAAGATATGACTTTAATTGAATTGGATTTAAGTAAATTCAAGAGTGAAGTTGAATCTTTAAATGAGTCGTTTCTAAAACGATTTGAAGAGATTAAACACAATTTAGATAATATTAAAATAGAAAAGACAAATAATTCAGAGTCTACAACAGATGATTCGGAAAAAAGGTCTCTATCTGCATGCTCAAAGCAATCCTCTAGGTAGGACTAGAAAAAAAAATTGCAATTTATATTTAATTTTGTTTTTTTTTAAAGGCGAAAATTAATGGACGCTCTTTACTATTCTAAACAGCTTGGCGATAATGTCGAGTGAGCATAAACCACAAGTGTATTCTTAAAAAAAATAAGACTTTTTTTTGATCAATTTTTTTTAAGACCTGAATGTAAAACAATGTAAAAAATCAATTTAAATGCCAATCGTTTGTTTAATTTGTTGATAGAACCGCGTGAATTTTTGAATTTTAATAAAAATTTTTTTAAAAAATTTTTTTTTCTAAAAATCATTTTAGGATTAAACCATTTAACCTCAAAATGGTGTTAAATGAATCATTTTTAGTCAATTATTATTTACCTTTATATTTAAGGCTTCTTTGCTTTTCAATTTGTAGGTCTTGTGTTTTATTGTACAATTTTTTAAAATTTGTTTGCTCATAAAAAAGCTTTGTAAGTTGAAATTTTCTGGTAATTTTAATTTTAAAGTGAAACAAGACAACTTTTTTAAAAGCCTAATTAACTCTTTATTTATATTAATAAAGTAAAATGATAATAACAACACTATTTGTTTTGTTATTCTTAAAAACTAATTATTTTTGGCTCTTATCAAATAAATTTGTTTTAATTAAAATTTAAAATTAATTGTAATTTTTAACCGTTACCTTAATAATAGATCAAGCATCTTAAAATTTTAGCAAAATCATCCGCTTTACCGTCTTTTTATATTTGAACTCGTCGCACTGTTTCGTTCTATGCAATAATATTTTCACTTTTAAAAGGACAATATTTTAAATTCGAAAAAGTCTTAATTTTTTTCGGATAATTTTTTATTTTCAAAAACAGAATATTTTCTTTTCGAGATGATTTGAGTACACAACATTAGTCTCCACAAACATTTTCTCTAGTCTTTAACCATGCTTATTATGGACTTAAGCAAACAAAATTTATTGTTGTTGTTTCTTTATCAAAACTATTCTCCAAACTAAATTTAAATAAACTTAAAAATTCGAGTCAATAAACCAGGCTATTAAGCCACCACAAACTATACTCTTTTATTAAACTCCTAAACTGAAATAAACATACTTCTTGAATCCTTAAAATGTAGTCTCTTTTAACACTTGTGTTTTCATCTTGTGTTGCAATCTTGACAAATTGGAAGTAAAAGGGTTAAATAGATTTCTTGAAACTTTGAGAAAAAGTCTTCTAAGAAACTAAAACTGCTTGAGCAATAGCTTCTTCTAGAAAATATTGACATAAATACTTTTTACTAATTATATTTGTATCTTTTTATTTTGTTTATATAAATCCAAAATATGGAAAAAAAACAAGTGTCTTTTTGGTGTTTCAGGTGTTTGAACCATATTTTAATCGTGTTTTCTTTTGCGATAGAACACTTAGGTTCAATTCCGCAAAAACAGATCGCCTAAAAAACAGACAAATATGTAATTTGATTGTGTTAAAAGAAGATCCGTATTTTTAAAATAGTGAATTCACTTATTAAATCACAGAGGTTAAGACTATGTATTTTATTAAATGTTCTGTAAAAAAATTACGGGGGAAAAAAGCGAATATAAATTTTCAAAAAAAAAATCAAATTTTTTTAAAAGTTTAGAACTTTATTTTAAACAAATTACAATCAAACAATAAATTAAAAAATAATTAAAAAAAAAAGTGAAACTGTTAAAAACTGTTTATGTTTTTCAATTATTCTCATCATATTTATTTATATTTACATACACACTTAATTTTTATAATCCAACCAACTCTAGTCCCAATAACCCATTAATTAAAATAAATTAAAAATAACAAATTAAAAAAAAACGCTATCAAATATCAACCTGAGTAAGGGTCGTATTTTTAACGTTTATTTTTCTACTTGTTTCATTTTTTTGGTAAGTCACGGCTGAGTTTGTTGGTGGTGCTGATGGTGACGGACGTATCGAATTAGGACTTATCATTGACGAGCGTTTTTTTATAAAATAAACAATTAATAAAGCTACGATTATCACTATTGACAAAATTAAGCCGGCTATAATCGACACAATTATAATTAAAAACGAACTTTTTTCTCCTACATTATGATCTTGATTTTGAATATTCAATTTTGTATTAGGCTCAGAGTTATTAGAAGAATTAATAGACTCTTGTAATTTTGGAATAAATTCATAACCACCTGAACCAACTTGATCATCATCATCATTTCTTTTAAATCGATAATTAACAATTTCTTTTTCGGGTAAGAAATTTTGTTCATTTAAATCGATTTCTTCAATCATGAGATCCGTATTAATTAAAAATTGAGCATTCGTATTTAGCAAGGTAAATACGAGCAGAATAAGGGAAATTTTAACTTTTTTTCGATTCATTTTGATCAAAAAAACAAAACATAAAGAGAAGAACAAAAATAGAAAGAAAAAAATCCAAAATACTCGGTTATTTATTAGTGGTTATTCAAAAGGAACTTTGATGGCTTCGATGTTTTAACTCTTTTTTTTGTTATTAGGCAATAAAATAAAATAAAAATTCGCTTAAATATTTATTAAACAGTAAATTTGATATTTTGTTGCGTGACAAAATTAAAGGAAACCCTTTTTTTTTTTATTGGGGACCACCCTTCAATAAATCGCGGAAAAAATATTCTGAACTTTTTCTTTTTTTTTGTTCGCTTTTTTTTTTTTGCTTTCTCATTCGCTCTTGATCTCGAAAAAGCTCTTTATTTGGTGATATACAAATATATATTCAATCATCATAAAAAACAATAATAAACTTAAAAAATTTTATTTTTCGATTAAACCCTTCACACAACCTAAATTTCAAAATAAACTACTAAATTACAATTTCGATTTCTTTTTTATTTTACACTTCGCTCGTGATTATTATGAAACTTTTAAAAAGCTGCCCACTTAGCCATAAGTTTAAGCAAAAAATAAAAAATAAAAAATAAATTTTTTTTTCGTTTTTTTTATTTTATTTGAAAAAAAAATTTTTTTTTAAATTTTTTTATGTTCGCTAAAGCCTTTTAAATAGAAAATCATTAGTTAATTAATTTTGTGAATTTGATAATGTCCAGTTCAATGTGTAACCAATGACAATAGAAACAACCTCAATCTAATTTTTTTAATTTTTATTTTAGTTTCGCTTTTTAGTAATACCGTGAAATGAAGGACATAAAACATGTTTTCATAGAGTTTCGTATAATCTTTTTTTCTTCTTTGTATAACCAATTTGTGTTTGTAAAATTATTTAAAAGACTTCTATTATACATAAAATAAAACTAAAGTTTGTTTATACCAGAAGAAAAAAAAAACCATAATTTGAAAATAAAATTTCAACTTGGTTTATTTAATCTTGCCTACTTAGCTTATTGATCTCAAATATATGGCAAGATTTTATTTCTATTTTACATTTTCAAAATTTTTTAATTGCGTAATTTATTTTTTTTACAATTCATTTTCATGTAAAATTTTGAAAAGTTATTACGCAATTTTTTAGAAAAAATTAAAATAGAAAAAAAATTTTCCATATGTAAGTTTTAAAATTCAGAAATATTTTTAAATTAACGTAGAACGGGTAAAAAGAGCAATTCTTTAAAAGATTAATATCTAATAATATGTTTATCTAAACAATTAAAAATGATAGCTAAGTTTTCTTTTATATTTTAGCATATAAGAATCTAAGAAATTAAGCTCCGAGCTTAATATCTTAAGAGGGACTTCATCTCCCTCTTACTTTACAGAAAAAAAAAATATAAAAAAAAATTTAAAAACTTATTTATTTTTTAAATGCATCCTAAATAAATTTCCATGTTTCAGATCATTGTCAACTTTCAATTTAAAATGTTTTTGATTAGGAATATTTTATGTCTTAATTTTTTTAACTGTTGATTTAAAGTTTTAAATAATTTGAATAAAAATTAAAAAAAAGATTAATTAAATCAATATAAAAAAATTAACATTTAAATATTTAATTTCTTAAATTTATTATATATTTATTAAAAAAGAACTAAATTCTTTTTAAATTTCTGACCAATTTCACTCATGAATAACTTGATATTTATTTTCACATAAAAAGATTAAGGCTTCTAGATTTTCAGGTGATATTCTGTTTCTTCGATCAAAACCATACATTCACAATTAAAAAAAACCAAGTGTTGAGTGTGAGTGTAATTGTTGCAATCAAGTGTAACACTCACACTCAACACTTGAAATGTTGAGTGTAAACACTCACACTTACACTCAGTACACTTGATAAATTGAGTGTATTCACTCACATTCACATTCAGTACACTTAAAAATATGATTGTAAACATTTACATTCATACTAATTACAAATAAATAGACGAGTATTTAGACTTTTCAATATGTTTTTTATTAATTAATTAACATTTCCAAATCATTATTTAAAATTATAGTTAAATTTTAAAAATTATGTAATCCAAGAATTTAATAGATGACAGATTCTAAATAAAATTTCTCAATTTTCATTAAACTTGAATTTTGAATTTTAATAGGTTAGATTAATTGACAAAATTTATTTAAATTTAATTTATCAAAATTTAAGTGTCATAAAAAAAGTAAGAATATTCAAATTAAACATAATATCAAAATACAATTATCATTTAGTAAATAAAAATACAAAAATAAACCAAATTTACCTAATTTATAAGATCTACATTTACCCTTATCATTAATTTGTTTATAAAATTTTCAGAATTTATATTTTGAGATCTTTTACTACTTACTAAGCCGCAAATGCTAAAAAATCTTTCAATAGAAGCACTAGACGCCGAAATCGAAAAAATTATCCTAGAAACTTCGCTTAATATTGGAAGCTTAGACTCGTATAAAGTCCAAAAAGAAAATGTTGTTTTCTTAACATTTGTTTCATCATTTAACAAATTTAAAAAAATTTGTTTTTCATTTTGAATTTTTTCATTCAAGGTTATTCGTGTAATGTCGTCAGATGACTGATATGGTCTTGAGTCAATAAAGGACATTAAAGCACTATTTTCCGATGAAACCGAAGACGCCTGTTGAGATGTACATGGACGCTGAGAATCTCGACGTCTATCTTCTTTATTCTTATATAAAAAATAAACTGTCTCAATGAAACAGTTAATAGCTTTTTCTGTAAATTCAGTGGCATAGGGTTTACTGTACCAAAGCTCAAGTTTGGAAATATGAAGTAATGCTCCCAAAAGATATATTTTTGAATCTAATTCAAAACCAAATCTGGTTTTTAGGTTGTTTATCAATCTTTCAATTAACCTTTTTTTTTCTCCAACTTCATTTGATCGAGACAGGTTTCCTTTAAAAATTACAATCAGGGATGGAATAACATCTCCAATATGCCATTCTGATTTTTGACTATACAAACTAAGTGAATGAATTGGTTGCAATATTTGTAGGTATCTTTGAATAGTTTGCTTACTAACTGGACAAGGTTTGTCTTCAGAAAAAGCTTGTTTTTCATAAGCTCTATAAAATGACTCTAACATTAAAAATGATGATGACCATCTCGTCCCATTTTCACAACGTAGTTTAGCTTTTTTATTTTCGAAGTCATATGACAAAACATTTGATCTTCTAATTTCTGATGCGAATTTCGAAAGCTTTGAAAGAATTTTGGAGAAACTTGAACATGCTTTTATTGAAGATCTTACCGCAAGATTTATCTTGTGAGCAGCACAAGAGTAGCGAGGGATATCATTAGATCCCATTTGAATATTTAATAAATTTATATCATACACATCGTATTCCAATGAATAATTTTCTGGAATTTCATCCTCATACTCGACTTCATCATCTTCATTTAATTCGGCAATGTTAACAGCTGGATAATTTGACTGAGAAATTCGATTTATTTCTTCATCAACTTCATTGAATCTATTATGAAGATCATTATGATTAACCGTCTGATTTAATAAAATATCTTCATCATTTTCGCTATTATTTTCCTGATTATTGGAAGAATTTTCGTCACTTAAAAAATCATTTTCTATTTGTTCAACAGTTTCTATTTGAGAGTCAAATAAACTGTTTTCGTTTTGTTGAAAAAGTCTTATCAATGATGATGCACCATCTGAAACAAAACCACAAATTTTTGTTTTGTCAAATTCAAAACGATTTATAAGCTCTTCAATAACTATTTTAATTGCTTCGGCGGTTGAAGTACCTGGCATTTTACCCATTCCAATAATTCTTATGCTTTTGGAAAATTTTCCATTACAATCGAAGCTCCCAAAGCTAAAAATTGAGAATTGCTGGGACTTGACCATAAGTCAACAATTAAACAAACGGAAAATGCATCTTTCAAAAGATTCTGTAAACGATTTTCTATGTTCGATTTTACGTTTGGAATAATTACATTTGTAAAAGTGTTTGGATGCGGCAATTTTATTTTTAATAATGACCGAAGAAATTTATTTTGTAAATGTGTAACAGCTGTATTTGAAGTTAAGAAATACTTAACTAATAAAATTTCTTTAGAGCCTATTTCATTTTGTGGTCGACCTCTAGCAGTGAATTCTAAATATTTTTCGAACCATTTTCTTAGTAAATTGTGCTTTTTTAAATGTCCATTAAGATTTGATACTGCACCTAATCTTTGATGGTATACGTGACGGCTGTGTGAATTTC
>NTPY01000211.1:28697-41579 GCA_002922825.1 Brachionus calyciflorus
TTTTTTGAAATTTTTGTAAAAAATGTAACAAAAATTCACACAGCCTACGTGACTACAAATTCGACATCGAAATTCTATATGACCTTTGGATTTAGAATTAAACTCCTTTCTGAAGTCAAAAAATTGCAAAATCGACGTAAAACCTTGTGTTTCTTCTCCAAATTTTACATTTACTAATTCAAACTTTTTATTCAATCCATTTTCTAAAACTTTCTCTATAATCGGACGATCTTATTAAAATATAATTGATAAAATGAAATTAAACTAAGAAAAAAAATAGTTTTTTATTTTTTCATATTCAGATTTTTTTAAAAAAACTAAACTATTTTTTAAAAATTTTTACGGAAATTAATTTATGAATAAAATTTGTGAAATTTCTGAAAATATAAAAATTTCTTTTTTAGTGGCTGTTTTTCCTAAAAATTTTAACTTAAATTAGAAATGAAGAATAATACAATTAATTATTATTTATATATTTATATAGTGAATATTATTTTAATGTAAATAAATGTACCGTTCCGTTGGCCCATGCTGGGTTTTAAAGCTGTTTTACTCCATAAAACATGAAGATATAAAATCTCTTTATTTGAGAAAAATACGAGTGCGCAAAAAACTAAAGATTCGATCTATCATTATTTGAACGATTAAATTAAAAATAAATTTCTATTTTTAATCAAATTTACAATCTCAAAAATAACTTGAAACTAAAATCGAATTTTTTATTTTTTAATTTTATGTCAACAAAATAAAGATATCTCTTATGATGAGTTGTTGTCTTGTTTGGTATATTTCTTTAATTTTGAGGTTTTTCTAATCTTAAAAAAAATATATATATTTTTTGTTCAATTTTTTTGGATCTGAAAATTATTTTTTAATATTCTTTTTTGCTAAAAGTACCCTTTTTTAAACCTAAAAAATATATACAGTCTGACCTCAAATTTGTTAACGCTGATTTTGTTAACCCTCGATTTTAGTAAAAGTTCTGAAATGACGCTGATCTAAATAATTTTTTATTCGAATTTGTAAATTTTTCATGTTGTTTACATTTCGAACGCTGCCCAGACAGTTAACAAAATTGAGGTCAGACTTTATAATTTAGGAATTGGATTGAACTTTTAAACAGTTGGACTAAGGAAAATGCAGCATCCACCTTCACCAATATACGTTACCATGGCTCGAATAATTTAGACTTCAAGTGATGCCTAACTAACCTTAGTAAGAATTTGTTTTCATTTTATTAAAATAATAATAATATATGCGAATAAAAAAAGATAATGATTTGTTTGAAAAAATTCAATTTAAATTATAAAAATAAAAAAAAGATGTTAATTTGATCGAATAGCGATACCTAATTTAAATATGTTTTTTAATTGCTTTAAAATTTGGTTAACTGAAGTATGTGATCAATTCGCTTAATTCAAAACAATAAGATAAAATTATTTCAATATCAAACTATTGAGTACATGAATTTTAAAAAAATTTAATTTTTAAATTGTAAGAACATTTGAAATTTTTGAATTAAGCGAATTGATCACAAACTTCAGTTCACCTTAAAATTTCGATACAGAGTAAAATTTTAAATTTTTATTTCAATGAATATTTAATATTTTAATTTAAAGCACAAACCTTGAGGTAAAATTTTCTCATATTCTCCATCATTAAGTATATTTCGATCTAGACTTATTCTATTAGAGTTTCTGAGCTGTATTTGATTTGGATTTATTTCATTCGATTGATTTTCATTTAGTCTGGTTTGGCTTCTAGTCATAACGCCAGTATTATATGAGCTACTTGAGCATGACGATGATGAAGATGAAGATGCTATTTCATTTATTACTCTGCGTCTTTTTGGTGGCATTTATTTATTCGAATAAAGTTCAGATTTTCTAAACTAATGATATTTAGCAAAAAGATCAATTTAAATAAAAACTTAGAAAATTTTAAAATATGGATCTCTAAAAAAAATGGTTTCAGACTAATTTTCAAAAAAAAAATTTCAATCAAATTTCAATTTTTTTTTTGAAATTAATAGTTTAAACTTTAAATAAAATATGTTAATTTTACTGCATTTTATATAATCCAAAAAAGTATAAAAAAATTTTTAGATTTTTAAGTCAAACTTTGTTTTTTTTAAGCAATCAATTTTTATTAATAAAATAAAGGGAATTTTTGCTCTGAAATTTTCAATTGAAAATTAATAATTATTATTTTTTTATAGTTAGTTATTTCAGTGAATTGAGTGTGAATGGATTTTAAACTAACCTTTTTAATTAAAATGAATATTATTATGAGTTTTTAAACTCAAAATTTTAAGTGTACTGAATGTGAATGTGAGTGAATACACTCAATTTATCAAGTGTACTGAGTGTAAGTGTGAGTGTTTCCACTCAATATTTCAAGTGTTGAGTGTGAGTGTTACACTTGATTGCAACAATTACACTCACACTCAACACTTGTTTTTTTTTAATTGTGAATGTATGATCAAAACCTGAAATTTAGTTTTAGGAAAAACCTTTCAGAGGGAGATGTCGAACCTGGTATCCCTAATAATTCGGTAGCCATATTGGGAAGATCTTTTTTGTGACTTTTCCAGTTGAACAAGCTTTCTTTTTCACAGTTTGAATCGATTTCTTTTTTAAGTGTTTTATAGTTTTCAAATTGATTTGCTGATTGTGAAAGATAGTTATTGTCGACAAAGCTTTCATCTAAATTAGCTACTTTAATTGGTTGTCTTTTGGATCATCATTAATTGCAAATTTTTTTCTGTTTGGGGTCAAGAAATTAGCCAATATTATTTTTTTGTTTTGAAATAGATTGTATTCATTAACATAAAAATTTACTGATTAGAGGATCGACGATTTTAGAAATTTTGTTTTCGCACATAAATCAGCAACATTTGACTTATATTTTTTCCTAATTAAAACATCGAATAAAATTTTTTCGTCAAATTTTAAATGGTTCAAATACTTCACTTATTTTCTTTAAAAAATATTTTTCGGAAATCTCAAACATAAATGATTGTGTCTATTATTAAAATAAATTTCGTTTACGTTTTCCATTTGTTCAAGCATTCTTTGAACCATAAAATACTCTAAATTCCATCTTTATTAATTTAAAATTAATTTTTTAATTTATTAAATTGAGATTTTTTTATTTTACCTGGTCGAAACGTAGTTAGTTAACATTTTATTCTGTTGATTTTTTGAATTTCGTATAATTTTTCTTTTAATTATGTTATTTTTCTTTTAATTATGTCTTTTAATGATTAAACAACCCAACAATTGATTTACATTTTTTTATTAATCTTAGAATTTCGAGGAATATTATTTTTATCGCCTTCATTTTAATCTATTTCATTTTCTTCAATTTCGCTTTCATCCAGTTCTTCACTTCTTCGGAATTCTTTCCTAGCTGTTTGTATTTTTTAAAATACTCTTTGTATCATAAGATTTAGTAAATGAGCATAACATGGAATTCTTTCTTTTATTATAATTTTTTGTTACTTCATTAAAATCACATTATCGGTAACGATATATTTTACCTTGTTTCAAATATTGAATTCAGACATTATTTGTTTCAAAAATTCAGCATTTTTTTTAAACTCTTTCCATTAGTAATATGACGGGTTGTTATGGTTAAATTTTTTTTCTGAAATTCCTAATCAATTAAATGAGCCGTTGCTCCAATGTATTCAAAATTTTGGATAGATTTCCAACAGTCAGTTGTCTAAACGATACTTTGAACTTTTTCAATTGTTTTTCCAATTTTTCCTTTTTGTGACTCGTTCTCAATTTTACAATTGTTTTCCTGCATGGAACCTTAAACTCAGGACAATTAGCTTCATAAATTTTAAACAGATATTCATTTTCGACTATTCTTATCGGAGAACATCTAGGAATAATAAAAATTAAAAAAAAGCAAAATTTTTGAATGTGAAGTTTTAATAAAATGAAATTATCTTCACGGCGTTTTCAATTGTTTCAAAATCAGGTATTTAAGAGTCGATTTCTGAATAAGGCGACTTTAATTTAGGTATTTTCTGAATCCTTCATTAAAATAAATTGAAACTTCTTTTCTTGAAGAAGTAAAAAATTGCTAAAGCAAGGTGTTTCTGACATTTTTTATTAAAATAATATTAATTTATTTTTAAATTGATAACTATTTTCAAAAAAACTTCAAAACTTTAAGTTTAATTTATGGTCCAATTTTTAAGAAATATTTAGTTCACGTTTTTGTATTTGTTTTTTAAAATCTAATGTTTTTAATTAAAAAAGACAAAGCATGCATTTTAAAGCAATTTTCATGAAAAAAAACATTGTTTCTTGAGATTTTTTTACATTAAAAGTTAAATAACTTTTAGTTTTTCTTTTCATTATACAAAAAAAAAATTCAAAACACAGGATAAATGCATGGGAAAAAAGCGAAATTTCTTTTCGAAATTTACCACCGGGTTAAAAACGCAAGTTTAAGATTATAATTGACGCAAATTTTTAATTAATTTTTTATGTTTTTAATACATTATTATTTTAAGTAGTAGCAACGATTTTGTAATTTCTGAGGATGATCATGAGCATGAAAATGAAGGGTAAACCTTGTTTAATTATCTATTTTTACAAAACTGGTTGATAAATTCTATCTCAAGTTTAAATATTATCCACGAAAGTTGACTCTAATCAAACTAATTAGATATTTATAAATTTCATTTAAGACTTAATATTTTTTAACTTTGAAGTTTTTTTTTTCTTTCTTTTTTTAATGAAGAAAAACATATATTAGGAAATTTTAAATAAGAAACAAACCAACGTTGACTTACGGGATTTAAAATCATATTTAATAAATGAATTAAAAAAGAAGTTACACTTTACTGCATTACAAAGCAAATAATTCTCTGTCCTTAGAACGATATTAAATTTTGTTTTTCCTTATGACTTAGTCATAACCGTAACCAAAGTGTAACCGTAACCATATGTAACGATAGTGTAACCGTAACTGTAACTAAGTGTAACAGGAACCCAAGTGTAACCGTAACCGTAACCATGTGTAACCATAGTGTAACCGTAACCGATACCGTAACCATGTGTAACCATAGTGTAACCGTAACCGTAACTGTGACCCAAATGTAACCGTAAACGTAACCAAAATTTAATCATTGTTCTTTTAATTAATAATTAAAATAAAAATTTATTTATTTTAAACATTTTATTAAATAAACTTTTAAAAAAAAATTTATTTAAAAAAAAGAAATGTTTAAAAAAAAATTTAAATTTTTAAAAGGCCATGGTTCTGAATGGATGACACGTTACGGTTACGGTTAAACTTGAGTTACGCTTACGGTTACACTTGTAAACAAGTCTGATTAAATTTAGTGAATATTATTAGTTAAATACTAATTATATGGATTAAAAATGAAACATTTAGCATTTACAGTTCCTCTTCGTTTATCCGACCACTTTGGTATTTGAATGTTTTGTCGGATTATTGAAAATGCCGGACATTCGATAATCTAGAATTCCCAATTTTTATGAAAATGTCAGATTATTGAAAAGTTTTTTTAGGAAGTAAAATTGATCTATTTATAAAAAAAACGATCAAATTATTTATTTATAATTAATATAACAAATAAAAAATTGTAAAATCTAACTTAATTATTAATATTTTTTGTCGTATATCAAAAGAAAAATTTAATAAATTAATAATAATCACACATTTCTTTATTTTTTATTTAAAATATCTTAGCTATCTGTTTATCAACATTAAACCTAATTATTTTTCAAAAAAATGCAATCAAACTAATGGTAATGTATGTCAGTTTTCTTGTGAAAGTAGTTTTATTAAATATAAAATTTTTTATATTCCATTATTAAGTAATTCAAACTGTGATTCAAAAGGGATAATATATTTTATTAAGTGTAAAAAATGTAATGTATTTTATATTGTAGAATCATCTAGGTGTGCTAAAAAAACAATTTCAGAACATCTGTATTCAGTAAGAAAATTTAATAAAGATCTGAGAAAATCACTTAGCAACTATGACAAGTGTTCTGAAGTTGCTATTCATTTTAACATGATTGGTCACAAAAAAGAAGATTTTATTTTTTATATATTTAAATCAGACCTAAATGATGATCTAATTCGTAAATCAACTGAAAATGATTTGATACACTTTTTTTTAAGTTTAAATATACCTATAATAAATGTTAAATACCAAAAATAGAAAATATAAAAACTTTGACTTTTTTATAAAATTGTAAATAAAATATTGAATTTAGTTTTGAATTTTGTTAAAATTTTTTTATTTTATTTTAAAAAGAATAATTTTTTATTAAATATTTCTCTAAAAAATTATGTAATGTTAATGTAAAATTTCAATTTTTCTCAATTTTTTCAAAAAATTTATCTTTATTTCTTTATTTCTTTAAGTATTTAATCAATTTTTCTTATATGACTAGTAATTTTAGATCCTGAAGAAGGCCTTTTTGGTCGAAACGCGTCGATAAAATTATTTCGTTTTTGTAATTTTTTTTTGTAATTTTTTTTTATAATATTTTTTATCTAATTTTACGGGGGTGCACAAAAAAAATAATAATGAAAAAAGAAAAATTAAAACGCCTTAGAGAAAAATTTTTTAAAAAAAAACCTTCAATCAAAGTACATTGCCGTTTCTTTTGAGATTTACGCCTAAGATGTTACCCCTGATTACAAAGACAAAAATTTGGAAAATTTTTTATTTTCTGGAGTTATTTTTATTTTCAAAATATCTTTTTTGTAATATTGGGGTAAAGATAATTTTTTAACAGTTTTAGGAAGATAACTTATAATTCACAGAAAATCTTTATTTCTTTAAAACGGGGCTGTGAAGTTCATGTCAATTCGCTATTTTTTCTCTAACTTTTTTTCCAACCATTAAAAATTAGTTCTGCAAAATGTTACAATAAGTAGCAAATTTGCTACATAAATTTTTCTAACTGTGCTAAATCTCTGCTCAATTTGTGCAAATACATATACTGAGTTTTTAATAATTTTTTTCTGCATTTTGGGTGCACACATTTTACAGATTAATAATGAAAATGTAGCAAATTTGGTACATTTTGTAACATTTTGCAGAACTATTTTTTAATGTTTCGAAAAAAAGTTTTAGAAAAAATAGCGAATTGAAATGAGCGAATTGACATGAACTTCACAGCCCCCTTTAAACTTATAATTAAAGAAAAATCATTTTTTATAAGGAACTGGATTATTTTGGTTTTCAGATGAAAAAGAAATCGATCGCTTTATAGTTGAATCCTTTAAGTCTGAATCGCTAGGAGCATCATTTTCACTTATATTATCATCATCTGACTCATTTTGGCATTTCATCATTTATCTTTTGATTGTATATCCGGGTTTTGGAATATTTTCTCGATCGAATCTTCCAATTCCCATAAAATATATAACTGACGCTATTTGGCTACAACATCCCATTGTTCTTTTTCCTACTTCGAAATATCAATTGAGTCATCAACAATGGGAATTTCCGAAATAAAATTGTCTTTCACAAAATAATTTTGGTTAAGATGATTACTACATATTCGAGCACCTATCGGAATCAGTATATTAGCACGTATGTTGACATCAACAATCCACTGAATCGGCAATACCATTAAAGACTTATCTACAGATTTTTGTCGACAAATAAAGCACATTGCATGAGATGCATATTCTCTCTGAAGGTTTAACTTACTATTTGATATATTTTTAGATTCGACTCCATGATCGCTGGATAAACTCATTTCAGAATTTGATGACTCGCTTGTTACTAAATAGTCTTCTGTAGATGTATATAATGAGGAAGAGTATTGATTAAAATTAGCATTAGAACCACATGGATTTATTTTATTTGAATTTACGCGTTTGTTTTCATTATCAAACACCTCTTCGCTATTAGATTGAACATTATTAGATTGAAATTCATTTGGAATTGTATTATTAATTTTTTTATTTTTTTCATTTTTATATAAAATGTAGTTTTTGTTACATATTATGTGATTTTTAGAAAAAACTACACCGAGAAATGCGGTTAATTCTCGGGGTTGATTATCATCTGATATCTCTCTCAAGTTTTTTTTACCAATTTTATCTCCTCTTCGTGAACAATAATTAAAAAAACGATTTTATGAATATTCCAATGTCATTTTTAAAAATATTTAGATTAATTCGAAATATTATTTAAATTAAATTTTAGTTAAAAAGTTGGCTATTTAGATTATAAAAAGATTTTTCTCTTTTTATATTATTTCTTTAAGACTAAGTTATTGCGTATTTAAAGTGAATATTTTTTCTACTAGAAAATTTTTTGAGAGAGACTAGCTAAAAAAATCTATCCTCTGAAAGTTATAACTTTTGTTTAAACAGTCTGAATAAAATTTAAAACAAAAGACCATATTAAATGAATATTCATTGAATATTGTAATGTAGATACTTCTCTCACAAAAAAAATCTTAGATAGGAGATAGAGCAATAAAATCCCTATTAATTGATATATTATGGACTATTTTTGGAAAAATTTTAGAACTTCAAAGAGATAGGCGAAATTTCAATGGAGATACGGCACGGTCCTTTTACTAAGTTCAATTGTATCGTATTTAATATTAATTTTAATTTTACATTTTCAAGAGTTCTTGTGGCTAAGTTGGTGAGTCACTTGACAACGAGATGCGAGAGTCCTGGATCGATACCCGTTAGCTGTGATTTTTACAAAATTTAAAAACAAATTATTTTGGATTACGCATAGAGAACATCCAATTCAAAAAGCCTTTATAAAAAATTATGCGAAAATGTGATGATTTTAGTATTTAAAAATTACAAAATTAACATTAAAAAAATTTTAATTAAAATAAAAAAAAAAAAACAGCAAGACTCGAACCTGGTACTTAAAAACAACATCCGCACAGAGAGCAACGACGTTAAGAAAAAAAACAACAAACTGGTCTGAGTGTTTACGGAACTTACGTTATAAAAGAAAAAATTCTTTTGTTCCGGACTATAGAAATAAATTTTGCATTTGTTAACTCTTACTGAAAAAAAAATTTTGTCAGATAATTGAAATTCATCCGACCACTATTTGTCGGATTAAAGAGGCTTGTTTTAATGGTCTTGTACTGAAAAGGGTGTTGGAATACATCCTGTTGGCGGAAAATAGAGGTTTCCGGATAAAAGTGGGGTCGGATTAAAGAGGGAAGACTGCTATTTTATTTTCAAAATAACTCGTAAATTACCTTAAAAATTTTTGCTTTTTTCTAGTACGCTATGAACTTTTTGTGCTATTAATTTTTTTGCGATTAGTTTTTTTGCTTTTAATTTTTCTGTTATGAGCCGAGACCATCAAAGGTTGTATTCGCAACTTTTAGCAGCTAAAATGCTATTTTTGGTTACACTATAGTATCTCCCCCAAAAGAAATAACGGTCAAATTATATATCAGCTTGTAGATCTCGACGAGCTGATCACGAATATAATAATTTTTAGTTGCACCGATGTTCTTATAAGAAGCAATGGGGCTTTAAAGTGGCGAAAATAGCGTCTTTAATAGGCTAAAAAATATTGAATAATCGATAAATTAAATATTTTTTAGTCTAAAAATATTTCAAACATAATTAGGGTCAAAAAAAGTTCAGAAAAAAATTCGTTGTCTGTCTCTCCTGTGAAAAAATTAAAAAATATCAAAAGATAATATTAAATAAATTTTAACAAAGAATAAGCTAAATCAATAAACTAAATAAAAAAATTTTAAAATCAATTTTTCCGAAATTTTTTTTTGTCTTTCAATAAAAAAAAAATAAAGCAAAATCAACTCTTCACTATCCCCTAACCTTAACCCTAATTTTCACAGTTATTTTCATTCTGTTAAAACAATTCTTACCCTAAAATTAGCCCTAATTTGCCATTTGACTCGGCTTTGCCTCGTCAAAAGCCAAAATATGGCTAATTTTATGGTTAGAATTCTTTAACTTAATTTAGTTTTTGAATTTTTTTTTGAAAATTTAATAAGTTATTTGAAATTTCCTGTTGTTATAAGCTAGAAAAACGCTATTTTCACCACTTTAAAGCCCCATTGCTTCTTATAAGAACATCGGTGCAACTAAAAATTATTATATTCGTGATCAGCTCGTCGAGATCTACAAGCTGATATATAATTTGACCGTTATTTCTTTTGGGGGAGATACTATAGTGCACCCCTATTTTTAGCAAATTTTAAAAATTTTTTTAAATATACAATGAAGTTATTTTTTTTATATAATGAAGTTACTGACAATATTGATATTAGCGATTTTTAAAATATATTTTACTTGAAAGTGAAAAAGAAAAAAAAAGAAATTTTTGAATTTTTATCCGCATTATTATTCAAATATACAAAAATTAATTCATTTATGTTAAATTTAATTAAAAAACTAAATTCTTTAAAAAAATTGGATTTTTTTTATAGAATTTTAAGAAAATTAAAAGCAACTTTTGTAGCAACTAGGGTTTTGACTCGATAGGGATATGGCTCAATCGAAAATTTTCATGATTTTTTCAATATAAAAATATTTTTTTTTATTTTGTAATCATTTCGAATTTAAATTTTATTTTGAAAAAGTTTTATCATTTGTCATGATTTTCGAACAAAAATATTCTTTCGGATTACAATTAAAATTTTTACGAACTGTAAATTTTATTTCTAATTTTAATAATACTCGAATTTTTGCAGCAGTCCTACCAGTTCTCAATTCAATTTTCCTTGATTTAAGCTTCGACAACGACGCAAATTCGATAGAAGTGCAGTATAAGATTCTTTCATAATTTTAGAGACATTTAATAAGAGAATCTTCGAGTCTTCTTCGAGAAGTTGGAGTAGAATTACTTTTTAAATAAAACAAAAGCAAGAATTGAAACAAAATTATATCATTTTTAGCTTTATTGTTTTTCTATTAAAAAAAATACCATCTTAAGCTTTATTTCTTTAATTTTTCATATTTTCAGTGTCGAAAAAAAATTGTTACTAATTGTTTTGATTTTTTAACATTTATTTAAAACTGTTTTGTTGGATTTGTTTCGAATAAATTTTTTTTAATCGAAAATTTCTTTATTTTACCGAAACTAGCGGAAATCGTCGATTCCTATTTTATCGAGTCAAAACCCTATTAGCAACTTCGTCTCTGGTTATGAGATAATCTGCTATTAGTAGTCACCTATGAGTCTTATTGCGATGAAATGAGCTAGTGCTTTTTTTCATTAAACAAAGAAAGTTCAGTTCTAAAACTAAGTAAAAATTTAATTAAACATGAATTTTCTTTCCTGTAAAAATATTGGTCTTTTTAATTAAGTGAACGTATGTATAGCTTTTTTTGAATTTTTTTTTGAACACTAGGTGTGCACATTTAGTTTAAAAAAATTTACTAATAAATATTACCGTATTCTCTTGCAGAGAGGCGCATGCGGCTAATCCCATCAAAACCATATTAAAAACCTTTTTCCTTTAATTTTTTAACATGGTTTTGATGGGATTAGCCGCATGCGCCTCTCTGCAAAAGAATACGGTAAATTAAATTTTACCAAATATTTTTTAAAGTAAATTAAGTAAAAAATTTAGAAAAATAATCAGTTAGATTTTTTCAAAAGTGAAATTAAAAAATAAGCCTTTTTTGTTGAATAATTGATTATCTTTAATTTGATACAAAGCTTGCAAAATAATAAAAAACTTCCTTACCATTAAAAGTAGTAAAGGCTGGAGAATTTTTAGCTGCCTTGTAAGAATTTATTAAATTCTTCCCAAATTTTAAGATTACGGCTCAATATATAACAAAATATAAAAGATAACAATGTTGAATTTGATTTTATGATAATTCAGAATGAATTTTATCGTTTTTTTTATAAATCTTGTCATGACCTTGGCATTTATATAAATAGATATTAATTTTTTTTATTTTAATAAATACAAAATATTTAAGAAAATTTAAATTTTTAATTTTATAATGACACAACAAAATTTAGGACGAATAAATAATAATCTAGAGTGAATAAAAGTACTCCCATATTGTGATAAAAAGATAAGGAACTGCTTCATAAAAGCTGGTAATAAAGGTTTAATAAATACATTATATGAATGAATTATAAATATGTTGGAATGGAAATATCAAAATTATTGAACAAGAAATTAAGATACTGCAGTGCTCCCGAATTAACGGCGTACCCGTACGCGTACTCCAGCAAAAATGAATGGAGGACGGGTACGGATACGACGTTAATTCGGGAGCAGCACAGTAATTTTCTTAAAGAATATTAAAATTCTTTAAGAAAATTAAAAAAAAAAATTAGTCTAAAAGAAAGAAAGTATTACCACACTCAATTATGTCAAGGCTAGCTTCAATTATTAGAAGTGTAATATCTGCAAAAGAATAAAATATTCAAACAAGTGGGTTGTTTTACCATATAGTACTTAGAGATGGTAAAAATTGAATATTATCAAAAAAGTCTTTAACAACAGATGATAGAATTGCAGCATTATAAAATCTTACTATTTAAAAGTCAAATGTGTGAAAAAAGGTAAATTTTCATGGATGTACTTACGACAGTAACTTTTAATTTAAATAAGATTCCATGCTAAAAATTTGTCTTAATGATAAAAATTTAGTAATTTTTGACTTAATTAAAATTAATCGTTTTCTGTTATCTCTTAAATGTCATATTGGGCGGTTTATGACTCATACTATTATCTATTATCGGCAAAAAATTCCCATTTAATTTTCTTTAATCAACTTTATGTTAAAGAATTTGTAAATAGATTTAATTGATTAAAATAATATTCTCAAAAAAAAAATTTCTAGATAAATAATAAATTTTTCACGTCGACTTACTCCTAAATAATC
>NTPY01000211.1:43628-54253 GCA_002922825.1 Brachionus calyciflorus
AACGAAAAGATTTTAATTATATTCAAATTTAATTCTTATCAACTTCAAATGCCTTTAAAAAATGATGCGAGATCTCTCGTTTAAAAATATTAGTGATCCTGTCTAAAAGCATCTCGGGCTTAATATGAAAAATATTCTCAATCATATCTCGGTTGAAAAAAAAAAATTTAATTTTTTTAAAAGGCTAATAAAAGACAGTATTCTATTTTCTCATTTAGTTATATTCAAATAGACTGTTGAGTCTTCAAAGAGAAACATTCATTTTATCATTTAACTCTCGGTTCTGAGTGAAAAGGACACATTTAATCTAAATAGTTTATCTTTAAATTACTTCGATTGTGTTTGGTTTTTTTATTTACTTCAAACTTTATCAAATAATCCTCTATTAGATTTTAAAATAGGGAAAATCGCTTTGCTCCTTCATTAGGTTTTTTTCTTAAAATAAAATCGTACTCATCATAATTTCTGCTTGTTTCATAGATAATAATTTCGAGAAAAAAGTTATGAATTCAAGATTTTGAAGAGGTACTTTTAATTTTTATTAAGAGAAAATTAAGTTCCTCTCAGCCAGACATTTGGTTGCTATCATTAAACGATTAAACAGTTACTAGCAAATAAAAAAATAACAGGTATCAAGGAAAATTATATATAAAATAAGTATTCCTCAAAAAAATTAATAAAATTTTTCTTTTTTTAAAAAAATTTTTTAGTTTTGATTATTCAACTCTTAATAAGAAAAAAAAAATTAAAAATATATCTTTTTAATTATGTGACCATTCGACGAGCTGCCTAGGGATAACTGTTGCAAAATCAAAGCAAAAAAATGTTAACAATTATGATGGTCATTTATCCTAATTTTGATTAATAAAGCGATAAATTAAGCTTTATTTTTTACAATTCAATGCGAAATATTAAATAAATTTTTTTAAGTTATTTTTCTAAAATAATTTTTTTTTGGTTATTTGGTTATAAAATTGTATGCCTACAATAAAAATAACTTCTAAGAATTAATGCTAAAATTAGAGTTTGTTTTCTTATGACCACTGTAATTCTAATGTGTATTTTTTGTAAAATCTAAAACGATTACATTTTATATATAATATTCTCAAAAAAAAAATTTCTAGATAAATAATAAATTTTTCACGTCGACTTACTCCTAAATAATCGATAATTTCGCGAAATAATTTTATAATAAAAACAAAATTTAAATTTAAAAAAAAAATTATTTTTACAAATAAAAAATCTTTTTAAAAGTTGAAAAGGGAATTTTGTTTTTAATATTATTTTTCAAAAGTTAACAAAAATTTTAATCTTTTGTCGAATTTTATCATCAAAAAAACTTTTTTTATTAAAATCTCAAAAATTGGGACAAATCAATTAATATTTATTCCACCTCATCTATAATATTTTAGAAAAGTGATTACAATTAAAAAAAGCTTAAAGAAATATTCAACTTTATCTTATAAAATTTTATAGGTTTTTTAATTACTATATTTTTATTAGTGATAACTTAAATGGTAGCCAATTGAAATTAATATACATTATTTCGTTGGTGAATAATAATATGGCCACTTTTAATTTCTTTTTGGATTTCGTTTATTAATTTTTTACAATTCATCTTAATGTTAAATTTTAAAATTAAATTACGCAATTAAATCTGCTATATAATTAATCCCCAGTACGCGACTATCATCAAGTTTAATGGATGACCGAGTCTAATAGAGCCAATCCAAAAAAATAGATTTTTTCATAATTTTCTTTATAGCAACATGCAATTTCAAAGCTTATCCAACTAAAGTCGAACTTCGCTAATAAGAAAACCTGGTTTATTCTGAATGATTTCTAATTCCAAATTCATTTTAGTACAATTTATAATAATTTTATAGGTCTTGTCAACTTTGTGAACATAGAATGTGACATTGAGCATCATGTCGACTTTGTGAAAATTTTGTTCTCCTGGATTTTTTTCAATATTATTTTTTTTATAATATTGAAACAAATTAAAATATTATTTAAACATGTTCAGTAACATGCAAATTTATTTGAATTACCAAGGATCTTTTCGTGAAAACTGAAATTTAAGATAGAAATATTCAAAAATTTTATTTTATGTTATTTTCAAGTAAGGCCTTCATTCAGGAAACTTTCCTCAAATTTTTTATCAAATTTAAAACAAGCTTGATATCAAATGAAACCTTTATATTAGAACATTTTTAATTTTCGAAAGAAAGTTTTCTTATTTTATTTTTGATTGGTTGATGACCGGACAAAATGATACTACATTTTTTATAAAATCGTGAATTATGAAGAGTAGACTTTTTAAAACCGGTTATATTTAGAATTGTTTTCTTTTAAACTAATTTTTTTTCAATATTATTTTTTTTTAAATCGATTTTTTAAAAACTGAATTTTTGTGGATTTTTTTAAGGTTTCAACAATTGTATTATCACTTGATGAACTAAGATTCCCAGTCGATTTCAAATCACTGTATTAATTATGATAACTTATGTTTCATTTATGTTACAGTTCTCGTTAAATGAATTTTAACTGTAATATTCTGTAACCAATCAGAATGTGTTTTTCGAAAATAAACAAACCGCTTTCTTATGTTTAAAAAAAAATATTTTTCAAAAATCAAAAAAGAGGATGGCTATTTTTTTATTTCTGACAATTAATTTTTTTTTTAATTCGGTTTTTTAAAAGACCACTCTCCTATTGCAAAAAATGTAATTTCAATGTCTGTGTTCCTATCTCAGTTTATTGACATTTTTTTTGAATTAACTGGGTTATATATTTTAATTGTAAATTTTCATATATTTTTTGGTAACAATAAGTTTTAAAATTCACTCAATTATATTAAAAATAAATTTTTCTCAAGTCAATATATTGAAAACTATCAGCTTATCATTTTCTCTTTTCGATGGATGGTTTTCTTTATAATATTTTAAATTACTAAGCGACCGGACGAATGAAAGATTTTTTTGAACACGTCAATATGTGAAAACTAATACTAAAATTACTAATAGAAATTTTATAATGTTTATTTTTTTCGAAAAAGTTTGTTCTTTTTAATTTGGATTTGATGATCTTTAATTACTTCATTTATTTTCTTTAAAAATATTCCGTTTATTAACGTACTTGAAATAAATTTATCTGCTTAATTCCTTGATCTTAATATGAATATTTTTCAGGTGCTGGTCTTTTAAAATTCTTATAAGTTTATGTTTATTTATAACTGTATTTAAGATCTCTTATAAATGCAATTTTTTTAAAGAAAATAAATGTAGTAATTAAAGATCATCAAATTAAAATGTACAAACTTTTACGAAAAAATAAACATTATGAAATTTCTATTAGTAGTTTTAGTTTTAGTTTTCACAAATTAACTTATAAAAAAATCGACTGTTCAACAGGTAATACTAGAAAACTTTTTAAACATTAAAATAAATTGACTCAGTGCAAACAAAAGGTAAAATAATAAAAAATACAATTATAAATAAACATAAACTTATAAGTATTTTAAAAGATCAGCTCCTGAAAAATATTCTAATTAAGATCAAGGAATTAAGCAAATAAATTTATTTCAAGTGCGTTAATAATTGCAATTTTTTTAAAAAAATAAATAAAGTACATATATTTTTTTTGTCTCTTACGTTTTTAAAATTAAAAGTATTGTAAATAAAATAAAATTTGAAAAAAAATAAAAAATTACTAAAAGAAAAATAAAATCAAAATATCAAATCAAAAAAACTAGTTGACAGATTTATCAAAATCTAATTCATCTGAGACTTTTTAAAACATTAAGAGGTGCACAGACTTTTTAAATTTAAGAAATTAAAATGGTCATTTTATCTACTCTCAAAAAGAGGGAAATTATTACATCAAAAATTTCCTTTTTGCATAGCTAAGAAGAAATTAATCTTACTCAGTTTTTAATGCTCTATCTGAATATGGGCTTCCTTTTCCCATGTCCTTTAGCAAAAAATGATGTAAAAATTAAATCTAAATTTGACAAGTTAACAGAATAAATGTGATTTTTTGCAAAGTAAAGTTTTATTTCGATTCGAAATTTCAATTTAAATAATTTTAAAAATATAAAAAAACTTATTTTTTAAAAGTTGAATAGGACATTTTGTTATTAATATTATTAATTTTTATTGAGAGTCCAGCTGTTACCCATGCTTGAACCATTTAACTTTTTAAGCCTTATTAGTTTGAGATCTAAAATCTTTTGTAAGTGATATTGGGTTTATTTCTTTCCAATCGAAACATGTGTCCGTGTTAAATTTGATGTGTTAAATTTGATAGTTGTTGCTTTGCTATTCAAATTAAAAGCATTTGTTCAAATTTTAATTTATTGTTTTTAATTGTGTTTTTTTGAGTGATTTTGATTTTATTGCCAGAGTTGGGATCAGTTACATGAAATTAAGTTTTCAGTCACTTTCAGTTAATCATATTTTTTTTTCAGTTACTGCGATGCTCACAAATTAACGTCGTGACCGTACGCGTTCTCCAGAGTCATTTTTTAAAGTGTCATTTTTCACCAATTGTAATATGTGCGCAAAACAAGCCAAACTATCAATTGGTGTTATTTTTTTATTATTAAAATTATTTATAAATCTTATCATATCTTCATGGGTCTCATCGTTTTTTTCTATTATAAGTTCTTCATTTTCGTTCTTTTCTTCACAATTAAATTCAGTATCTACTTCATCATCATCTTCTAATTTAAGTTGAAAGGCAACATTATCATTATGCTCCTCTATTTAATTTTGAATATCTTTTATTCTAATGCGATTTTTTCACCTTTTTTCAATTAAATCAAGTTTTAGATAAAATGTTATTTTTGATATATTTTAACCAACTTAAGGATAAAAAATTTCTAGCAAATAAAACTCAAAATAAAGTATACAAATATGAATTAATCACATATGTTAAATTCGAAATTTTTTGAGATAGCACCAGTATCCTTTAGTAGATTAAAATATATCGAAAATACATTTTGACTCAAAATTTATTATTTTTGCTTTTACAGTGGTTGTAATATAAATGTAACTTAACCGTCAAACGTAACTTTGGACCGTAACCGTAACCATAAATCAAGTCTAATTTACATGGGTTACGGTTTCGGTCCAAAGTTACGGTTGACGGTTGACGTTACATATATATTACAACCACTGTATCTCAAAAATTAAAATTCCCACCTGAAAACCAATGATTTCTTTTAAATCAGCACAATAATTTACTATGGAAAACTCTCTAAATCGTCAAGAAAAAATTACAAAACTTTTTAGCTTGTAAGGGTTCATTCCGGTCAAAATTCATTAAATAATGATTGAGTTGATTAATCAATTTTTTTTTGAAAAACTAACTACAGACCCTGATTTCTCGACATCAGAAACCCCTAAAAAATTGTATTTATACCGAAAAAATAATGCTTAAGTTTTAAATATTCAGGGTGTATTTAAAAATCTGGTCAAAACCTTTTCAAGCGATTTTTGAACCGTTTTCAAGTGTCAAGACCTTCTGAAAAGTATTTTTCCATTCATAATTTTCTCCCATCTTGTTTCAGATTGTATCAGATTGCAAAACTTTTAAGATTAGTTTTCTCAACATTTCAAATTACAAGTATTTATAAAAAAATTTCCCCAGGGTTTTTCTTTTAAACTTAAAAAAATTGTAATATAGTAAATTTCCGAAATTTTAATACTCAACGAAAACTTTGAAATTATTTTCCCATTTTTTAAGCCTTAATATCCTTTGGAATTTAATCAAATAAATTATAGAGAAATAAAAAGTTTATTAAAATATTTACTATGTTTACAATTTTCTTCATTATTATTACATTTTTTGAGCTATGAAAATTCTTTATTTGTCTATTTTTTAAACGTAGTAATTAATTTTGTAACTTAAAATACTCATTTAAGCAATTTTTTGGTCAATGTATAAGACAGGAGTTATAGAACTTGCATATCTATTAAAAAAAAATTTTAATGTTTCGAAATTTTTATTTCTAGTTTATAATTTAGATAAAATTTCAAATTTTTAAGGTTCAAAGTTTTTAATATTAAATAGTTGTATTGATTTTAAAGTAATTTTAAAATTTTAAAAATTTAACGAAATTTTTGTTTTTCAAACAATTAGTTTTGTACTTTAAACTAAAAAAGAATGAAAATTTTCAAAGTCTCAAACTTCATTTAACAACCCTAGTATTAGAGAGAGCTGAGGCCCGCTAATTTTTATCGGGAAGTCGAATTATCCCGATAAATGTGACTGTACTTTTGTTCTCTTCAATCGATCCTTCTAAATTATTTATCAGAATCCTCCCATTTGTAAAGTCTCGAGTTCGACTTTAGGAATTCTTAAAAGTAAAATAAAAACAACTAGTTTAGTTTAACAGTTTATTTTTGAATCAGAATTGCTTAATAAAGTAAACTGGTTTAAATTAGAAAATAATTAGACCTTTGCTTATTATTTAACATATATAATAAGGACAATTGAAGATAGTGAGAGATGTCAAGACTTGGGTCTTAACACCAGGCTAACTTTTTTTAGAAGTCAAGCTCTATATTTTTCAAAAAAGTTTCTTGATTTCTAATTTTAACAACCAGGGATTTTTTTTAATGCAACATCATGAGTCAGGATATGTAAGATTAGTATTCAACTTCAAATATACACGATATATGCAAAATATGCAAATATATGTACTTTCAATTCAATTAATTTTATCATTTTCTTAAAAGATAGAAAAAATATATAATTTGACATCAATATTTTAAAAAATTAATTTTTTTAGTAACAGAATTTCGTTTAAACGTCAATTTTGTATATTATTTAGAATTTTCTAAAATAATTTCCTGTTTAATAAAGATTTAAGCGAACTTTTATAATTTTATTGCGAAATAACAAAAAATATAAACATAACGCAAAACATCGAAACCATTAAACTTCCTTTAAAATAACCAGTAATAAATAACTAAGTTTTTTGTGATTTTTTTCAATTTTGTTTATTGATCATAATGAATCGAAAAAAAATAAAAATTTCGCTTATTTTGCTCGTATTAACTTCGCTAAATACGAATGCTCAATTTTTACTAAATTCGGATCTCATGATTGAGGAAATCGATTTAAATGAACAAAATTTCTTACCTGAAAAAAAAGTTGTTAATTATCGATTTAAAAGAAATGATGATGATCAAGTTGGTTCGGGTGGTTATGAATTTACAAATATTCCAAAATTACAAGATCCTTATAATTCTTCTAATAATTCTGTGCCAAATAAAAAATTGGATATTCAAAATCAAGATCCTAATGTAGAACAAAGTCCATTAATAATTATAATCGTGACGATTATAGCCGTCTTAGTTTTGTCTATTGTAATAACCGCAGCAATATTAATATTTTATTTCTATAAAAAACACCCACCAATGAAAAGTCCTAATCCGATTCGCCCGTCACTACCAGCACAACAGTCAAACTCAGCCGTGGCTATTCAGAAAAATGAAACAAGTAGAAAAATCAACGTTAAAAAAACAACCTTAACTCAAATTGATATTTAATAGATTGTTTTTATTTTTTTTTTTTTAATTTATCTTAAAAATTGGGTAATTGGGACGATTAAAAAAACAAGTGTCGAAATAGCAAAAAATTAAATTTAGAAAAAATAGCGGTGTCAAAATAAAAATAATTAAAAAAGCAAATTAATTTCTTATAATAATATTAGCACATTTTTAAATTTTTGATTATTACTAACCTTTAAATTTTTTTTTGACGCTTTTAAAGCGAACAAGCGAGCTATCTCTTTACCAAACTTTTTTTTATTTTCTTTATTCTAATTCTTTTTCGTTTTGGTTTGTGTAAACATGAAGAAGTATTAGTACTGTCACTCGATTGCTTTACCGGGACATACTCAAAATTATACCATCGTTTTGTTCGAAATCCTAAAAGATTTTTTTTTAATTTAAAAATTTATCAAGTATAAAGAAAATTAATTAAATGTACATCTTCATAAATTACAAGTTTTGAATAATAAATTGACATTTATATTTTGATAATATTTATATTTATTTTGCTATTTTGACACTACTTAATTGACATTATTATTTTTTACATGCTATTTTAACATAGACTCGACTACAGTTGGTTAGAGTATAAAAATTAAGTGTGTATATAGATATAAATAAATATGATGAGAATTATTAAAATACAAAACAGTTTCTAACACTTGTTTTTAATTTATTTTTTAATTTATTAATAAAGGCTATTTATTTATTTTATTTATTTATTTAATTGATTTAGCCTCATAGGCAAATTAAAAAAAAAATTTTAATAAAAAAGAGTATAAAAAAAAGTATAAAAATATATGCACAAAATAGATAAATTAAATAAAAATTACTTATTAAAGTCGACTTTTAATAAATCATTTAAAATTTTAAAGAAATGAAAATAACACTGATTGTTTATCATTCTATCTTTAATTAGGACAATTACATATTTTATGGAGTCAACCAATCCAGCATTATTTTTAAAAATGTGATCGATTATTACTAACGAAGTCCTAGGATTATATTCCAATATATCGATATGAATCTTTTTTCCAACGATTAGGAGCTGCTTACAAAAAGAAGTGTTTTTTAGATCAAAATTTGTATAGTGGTCCTTTAAAAAAACCAAAATCTCATTACAGATTCCATTTTGTCGAATTTGTTTAATGAAAAAAATTTTAATAAAGGCTATGTGAATTTCTAATACTACGAAATTTTATTTTACAAAAATATAAACTGCTATAACTTTTTTTGTGAATGGAATAAATTTATTCTGTAAATTGTACCAAAATTTGTACATTTGTTTTTCAAGCTGTGCGAATTATCTGCAACTTATTTTCATAATACACGTCATTAAAAAGGGTTAGAAAATATTTTGTGCAATTTTAGCAGAGAATTTGCAGAGCATGAATAACAAATGTAAAAATTCTAGTAAAATTTACGAATAAATTTATTCCATTCACAAAAAAATTAAAGGAGTTTATATTTTCGTAAAAAAATTTTTTTAAAAAGAAATTCAGATAGCCTTAATTTATCTGTAATTTTTTTAAATAAAATTTGTATTTTTTAATTTAAATTTAAACGCGTTTTTTTCCAGTAAATTTTTTCACAGATCTATCATACGTTCGGGCTGGCCTTGTCCTTGTGTATAATTCAGAGGTTTAGTTTAAGATTTGAGTGATTGTTTTTATTATGTTTATTAATAAATAAAATAAATATAAATTATAAAATAAAAAAATATAATAAAAAGTACAATTGTATAAAATATAATTTGGAGCTCACTTTGTTAAATCTTTCTCATTGTCTTTTATATCGAGTTTGAGTTAATGAAGCGAGTGAATAAAATTTAATTAAAATACCTAAATATATTATAAATATAAAATACAAATATAAACAAAAAAATTGATTAAATACTTTCCATTAAATAAAGATTGTTTATTTGTAATAAATTATATATCTTGTTTGTATAACATATCCCTCTACAGAGATATATCATTCGACCTCGAATGGACTGTTTCCCAGGGTGTTAAAGTTTATGATATCTTCTTTACGCACTGAATAGAGGCTCATATTTGACTTAAATATCTCATCAACTGGTCTAGCTGTCAATTGTTTTGTTTCAAACATTAGACTCTTGGATAATCTAGTATTTCTTCTTTTAGTTTCTTTTTAACAATAATTCCTTATTTTGTATATCAGCCACATCTAAATCATATTTTCCAATGCTACCTTTTGAGTCTACAATTTTCGACTTAATATTTGACGTGTCACTCATATGTTTATACCATGTTACTACTGACATTTCATGATTGACTACTTCTTGAAACGTAGAGAGTAGATCTATGCCGGCAAAGAGTAATGAGTTGTGGGATAATTGTCTTTCTTTTTTTTTATTTGAAATGTCCTCTAGGTTAAAATATTGTAATTGGTAGTCATTTGTAATAAAGGATTCATGTCTTTGTCTGACTTTTGTTCTTTCAGAGTTTGGAAGTTGAATATATTGAATAATTTTGTTGCAAAGTACTAATTCGAAACGACCTTGATTATACCGTCATTTGCTTAGGAAACCTTTTCTGCTTACATTGTCGTCTATAAACTTAATTGGCTGTTCTTTGAAACATAGAGAGTGATTCTTATTCGAAATGGTTTGTAGTATAATTTCGATTTCTTTTATCAGTTTGAAATTAACTTTGTAGATTGTTCCCATAGTAGAATATAATGTAATTTTACTGCCGTCACTTAGAACATGGGTTAGATCTTCAAGTATAGAAAAAACATTCAAGATGTTTTTAAAATCATGACATTTTCGAATTAGGAGTTCGTTTTTATCTTCAACTTCCTTTACTGTCTTGAAGGCAGATTCTGCTAAAAGAAGTTCTCTTAATTCTTCTATGTTAGCACCGCAAAGGTAGTGTTGAATTCTTGATTATTTACTTTTATAATTACAAATAATCCTTCTTTAGGTTTTTAATCATTGTAATCGTAGAAAATTGTTGACTTGTATCGTAGAAAATTGTTGACTTATTTCGTAACGAGGACACTTATGAAATAATGTTGAATCCCAAATAATGATTGAATCTT
>NTPY01000211.1:66785-90998 GCA_002922825.1 Brachionus calyciflorus
CAATGAGACATCACTTAAATTCTTACAATTAGCTACACATAATTGTCTTAGCATTTGACAATTATTAGCTATTGGTACTATACCATCATCCGATATATTCTTAAAAATATAATTTTAAAAATACATTAATCCTATTAAGGCCACTAAGAAATCATTGAATAATTTCTTTTCTGTAGTCGAGTTTAAAACAATTTTTAGGAAATATAAAATAGATTCGATACAAAAAAATTTAAAAAAATTTTAAATGACCAAATAAAAATTAATTTGATTAATTTTTATTTGGTCATTTAAAAAAAACAAAAATTTTTTTTGGGTCAACTAAATCCGCGACTTGGAATTTTTTTTTATTCACTCATTTCAATTCAGCATTTTAAGTGCTATTTTTTTGAGGAACAATTTTTTTCTAAAATTTAAATTGGTGCATGTTGTTACATTTTTGCTACATCAAACATAACTGAAAAAAAAATTTTTTTTTTCCAATGGAATTATTTTCCAGAAGTGACTTTAAGTTGAGTTAGTTTGATTTGATTTAAAGTAAACTGTAAAAAAATGTGTAAAATTTAACCCAATTTGAGTTAGATTTGAAACATTTTATTTTATAATTTTTCAATCTTAAAAAAATGTGTAAGTTCAAATTTTACACATTTTTTTACAGTGTCCAATCCAAAACAAAGTTAACGAAAACATGAGCAATACTAAACTGCGGAATAAAATTTATCCTTTTTTGTTTTTTTTATTCAGAAAAGTAAAAAATTTAAGTTTCTAAGAAAGGTTATTACACAGAAAACATTATTAGCGTTTTTACCAAGTTAAACGATCGCCTCCTTTAAGTTTTGACGATATTCTTCGAACATTATAATAAAGAAATTCTTTATTCCAAAATTTAAAAAAATATATTGTTGTAGCTAGGAGTTAAGATTTCTTTTGCTGTCTCGGAGCCATAAATAGAGTATTAATTTAGGCTATGTAAAACTCGGCTCTGTACAGTAAATTTCAATTCATGCAAATTCAAATAACTTTTCAACGGTAAGTGATAAAATTACTCTGTAAATTGCTACAAAGTGTAACAATTTTGCTACACTAAAAAATATAGGTCTGCAAGAATTTTGCGGATTGCATTTAGAACATTTTCCTAGGCGTGCAAATTTTGCAAAGATTCAGAGTTTTTGCACTTTGTAGCAATTTACAGAATAATTTTATCACATTCCGTTTAAAATTTATAAAATTTTGAATGAACTGACATTACGAATTGAAATTTACTTTACAGAGCCGTAAAACTCTTTAATTCTTCTTATTTTTATAAGTTAAAAATTTAATAAAACAAATTCATAAAATATAATTAAAATATCATAAATTAATTTTATTTTCTAACCATAGATTCATTCAATTAACTTCTACAAGGAAAAAAAATAATTAATTGGCCCTAACCGCCAACAATATATAAAATTAAAATTTAAAAAATTTTAAGAAATTAATTCCGCATCCACATCAAAGTGAATGTTTCTTCTATTTTGAATATTGGATATTTCGAAAAAACTGTAAGAATAAAGGGCATTTCCGAACGAAAAACTATAACAACAGTAAAATACTTTAACATTGTTTTTAAACATTTTAAATAAATTTAAGTCGAGGGGGAGTTGAAGTAAAAGTATTCTACTCGAAAAAAGGCACACCCCTAATATTTTACTAAAATGCACACCCGGTCGTAATTCAGAAAATAAGACTTCAATAGAGCTAGTTAATATCTCAAAAAATTCGTCTTTTTAAGCTCTTTCTAATGGTAGTTAGCTTTTGGTTTTTTTATTTTCTTAAAATCTGAAATTCGCAAAAAATCTCTTTTTAAACTAATACACCCTGGGGTATCTCTAAATTTAGCCTTATACACCCATTTTTTTATTTTAAATTTGAATTCTAAATCAAAAAATACTCAGGTACGACCCCTACACTTATATGCTTTTCTTTTTAATTTTAAGCAAAAAGTCTGAAAATGTCTCGAAAATTTGGTACCTCTTTACACCCCCCTAAAAAATTTTTCCAAATTTTCAAAAATATGGTTTTTGGGTAAATCAAATACGTAGAATCTTATTTTTAGGTCAATTTTTGTTCAAACTTAATTATTTTTTAAGAAAATTAATTTTTAAAATAATAGCAAAAATAAAACTTATCATTCTAATAAGGAAATTTAGATTGTTCATCTACACTGTTTTTTAATTTCTTACGCTTACATGGTCAAAAAATTAAATAAAAATAAAAAAGTTTTTAGAAATTTTCAAATTTAAATAAAAACCCTTGAAATCTGTTATCTCGCCATTTATCAAATTTATGGTTTTCTTGATGTAATCGTTTACAATTTTAAGAAGAATTCTTGTTTTGCTAAATTATTGAACCTGAAAGCTTCTAATCGGATTCTAAATCTTCATTGTCCTAAAATTTGTAAAATTTCTATCTTTTTTTTTTTTAATAAAATCTTGTTCCGTTTTTAATAGTGCTATTTTTTAGTGCTTTATTTTTTATAAAAAAATTTGGCATATGTCTAGAATGTGAACTTTAGATCACAAATTTTTTCTCAAAAAAAAAATAAGTGAACTTTAGAATAATAAATTAAACGAAGTTCACAAATTAATTTGCTATTTTAAATTGGTGAACTTTTTTTTTATTTCGCAAAAGCTCATTTATCTAAAAATGACTAAAATCGAAATTTATCAAATAGTGAGTAGGTAAAATCAACGGTTTTATGAAAATTTTTTTGAAATAGAGTATTAATTTAAAATTGTCCGATTGTTTTCCTTTTATCTTCCTTTCATCTTCCTCGAGTATTCCTCAACGCTTTTCTTTTTCATATAATTATTAAAAACTTATGTATTTTTAAAAACTTTTCCTTTACTTAGAAAAAAAAGGAACAAGAAGAGTTAAGGAAAGGAAGTTGAAGAAGAGTCGAAAATAGCTTTTTTTCTTTGATATTTTAAATTAAATATTTAATTAGAAAGCATAAGACAGATTTTCTAATTGATATCATTTAATTATTTAATAAATTATTTTTTGAAGTTCACCTTTTTTTTTCACATCAAAATTAGTGATCTTTTTTTTTTAGAGTTCACATAACACACTTTAAGCTTTTTATTGTTTTTTGAGAGTTCACATACTTGATATATGCCAAAAATTTTATTTAAAAAAAGAGTTGCCAACATATAAGTAAAATTTACAAATTCAACTTTAATGTATAATCTGATAAAAATTCAATTGATAAAAGTGCGTTATTAACTGATCTATCTTAAAAAATTTATCGTTCAGTAAGAATTTGTATTTGCTAAACTTTTAAGAAGAAAAGAGAGTTTGAATTCAAATTTTGGGAAATAGTTCATTTCAGATCTTTTCAAGTTTTATTTAAGTAATTTAATCAAAAATAAAGCATGAGTTAATTTTAAATTTTTATATATCAAAATTTTGAATAATTTTAAATAGCATTTTTTAAATTGATTTTAAATTTAAGTTGGAAATATATAATATTATTAAATTAAGATTTTTGAGATTACTCAGATTTAATTTAGTATAAAAGTTTAAAAAAATTGACTGGAGAATTTTGATTTTTCGTTCAATAGAGCGTTTTTCACAAAATATTTTTGATGATTCATCAATCAGACAAACGGGTTGAATTTTTATTCACTGTAAATTTATGAGGAGTAATTTTTTCAACATTTATGCGTAAAATCGCAAAAAAAAGGCCTAAATCTGCAATTTTAAATTAGACACTTTCATTTGTACGATATTAAGCTATATAATTGGTTGTTTTTTTGTTTATACACATAAACGTGTATTTTTTTACACATAAATTTGTATAATTTGAGTTCAAAATTTTTAGACATCAAATATTTGCATTGTTAATTTGATTAAAAATATTTGGTGTGTAAAAATTTTGAAATCTAATTACAAAATTAATTTTGGTTACAAAATCATAAAAAAAGACTAAAAAGTCAAAAAAAGAATGTTTATTAGTTAACTAGTGGTCTGTGCATTAGTTTTATTTTTGCTATTATTTTAAAAATTAATTTTCTTAAAAAATAAATAAGTTTGAACAAAAATTGACCTAAAAATAAGATTCTACGTATTTGATTTACCCAAAAACCATATTTTTGAAAATTTGGAAAAATTTTTTAGGGGGGTGTAAAGAGGTACCAAATTTTCGAGACATTTTCAGACTTTTTGCTTAAAGTTAAAAAGAAAAGCATATAAGTGTAGAGGTCGTGTGCCTTTTCTAGGTATCCTGATTAAGAGGTGATTAAGACTATGTTTTGGTTAAGCAAAAATGTTTTTCGAAAAAAATGTTTTTTTTGTTAAAACTTGCTCTAAAGCTGTTTTAAAGTCTTTCATTAGACATCGTCTATGGGCCATTCTAATGGGATATTTAAGACTGTCTAAAGACTTGTTTAAAAACTTGTCAACTTGTTAATTTCTCATTAATGTTCTTTAATTTTCTATAAATTATCCATAATTTACCATTTTTAACGTTTTATGTTAAAAATTAACCAAAATTTACGTAATTTTCGGTAAAATTTGGTTAATTTTTTTTAATGCATTTTGAAAAAAAAACAAAAACAAAAAAATTGAATTTTTCGAAAAAAAAGGCATTTTCTCCAAAAAATTTTTTTAGCCAGATTTTACCAAAATTATCGTAGAAACGGTTTTTTATTCATAATTTTGGTTACTTAACTGTTTTTAACTTTCACGATTTTACGGTATTTTACGTAAAATTTGGTAAATTATGGTTAATTTACCATATTTTACGATAAATTTGATAAAATTCTCGAATCAACTCACCACTGTATGCAAAATTTTTTTTATTTAAAAAGTAACATTAAGCCTTCAAATAATAAACATTTTTGTTAATATTAGATTGAAAACAAAGTTACATTTTCGTCTAAAATTTATGTACATTTAAGTTTTTTGAACATATATGTACATGTTACATTTATGTTATTTGTTACATTTATCCGTGCGATCTTAAATACCTGCTAAATGTTGCAGATTTGTAACATTTACAAAATTTACAAAATCGCTCTTAATTCAAAAGTATAGCAATTTGAATGAATTGAAATTTATTACACAAAATCATCTATTCATCGGCAAAGTAAAATTTTTGCTCATTTTTCAATTTTCAATTTTGCTCAAAAAATTTAAATACGCAATTACTTGCACGCTGAAATTTTAAAGAGCCAATCCTTTTTATTAAAAGCTTTCAAATAATATTTTTTAATGTGTTTAAAAAAGGATTGGCTCTTTAAAATTTCAGCGTGCAAGTAATTGCGTATTTAAATTTTTTGAGCAAAATTGAAAATTGAAAAATGAGCAAAAATTTTACTTTGCCCTATTCATCTAGAAAATTATGACTCGGGCAGTTGAAGAAAAATAAAAATATCCTATTCTGAAAGAAGGACTCTAAGCATTCAAGTAACTGAACTAGCGATTATTTTTGTAGATAAATAAATCTAATCTTCTATATTTTGAACCTAAATTTCAAGAAGTTCAAAATAGAGCTGCATACTTTACTTTACTTACATTTACTTTATCAAGTAAAGTAAACAATCTTCTTTACTAATTTTCTTTTTAAGTAAATTAAGTAAAGTAAAAATTTACTTTTACAAGTAAAAAGAAAATCGTAAATTATGATTTAATTTTTTTACTTTTAAAGTAAAATTGAATAAAAAATTAAAATTGCTTGATGTAAGACAAATTTAAGTATTTTAAACTCAGCTAAAATTAATTTTGAATGCAAAAGACACTTGGAAAACCAAATATTTCCAGTTATTCTCTCAATTTACTTTAAAAAAGGAAATTTTTATTTTCTTTTTTAATATAAAATTAAATTTTTCATTTATTTAATTTACTTAGAAAGTAAAAAAAGAAAATTGAAATTTACTAGTGAAAGTAAATTTTCGATTTTCTATTTTCTATTAGACTTACCGTACTTACCTTTTCTACTTTACTTACCGTATTTCCTCAAATAGAAAAAATTGCTACTATTTGAGCTAAAAATTTAATTTTATTTGAGTTATTTTTTATTATTTTTTTTGTTTATAATAAAAAAAAATAATTGAAAAAATTGTTTTTATCTAAGGAGACAATTTAATTAGATAAAAAAATCGAATGGAAGAAACCCTTTGTTGACCGTCTTTGCTTGTATTTGAGGAAATACGGTAATTTACTTAAAAAAGAAAATTTGGTTAAGTTGAATTTACTATTTACTTGTAAAGTAAAGTAAATGTGCACCCTTAGTTCAAAAAGAATTTTTACTTAAAAAAATATTTTTCTTTAGTTATAGTTATAGTTTTAGTTATACACTTTTAGACAAGTTGAAACGAATATCGAGAAATGAGAACTTTTATTGCTCCCTGATACAGTGGTTAGTTAATTTGATGAATAAACTTGTCCATATCGCTTTCTTTTCGGCAATGTGAATTTTTTTAAAATTTTCAAATACAAAATTTTCAAGCTGTTATAAAAAGTAGAAAAATGATGTGTGCAAAAAAAAGTATGCAACTTTGTGAAACATTGGAAGCTATACCTTTTAGTTTTTTCTGCAATATATCTGCAATTAGTGTAAAAATTGGAATGGTCAATCAAATGAAAGCTTAAGCCTTTCAAAAGACTTTTCAGATCTCAAATTTTTGCACGCTCTTTATGATTTTTGAGCAATTATTTGTTGAAACTTTTTAGTTAATTTTCTTTGAAATTTCATTTAGAATCTTATTCTTTATTTCTTATTGTTTTGAGTATCAATACCACAAAATTCTTTAAAAATGTAAATTCTTCAATATGAAATTAGACATTCTTTATACTTAAATCGAGATATGCTTTAATTTTAAAATTACATTACTCACTTTAAAAAACTTCTTTTGAATCGCCCGCCCCTGAATTTCAAAATAGTGAGTTTTTTAAAAAACGAAATTTTCTTTTCTATTGAATTTCGATTTATAGATTTTTTTATTCAAAATATAATTTCATATTACATATTTTTTATGGTTGAAATAATTAAAAGATATTGGGGAATATAAATATTCGTTCGAAAAATAGAAAAAAATTACGATTATTTACTCGAATAAGAAAAATATTAACTTACTCAACTCCAAAATAAATTCAAGAATAAATCAGGATCTAAAATGAATATTTTTAAATTATCACCGTTTATTGCCATGAGTAAATTTTTTGAATTATTTAGGCAATTTTTACTTAATTTAAAAAATTTTTAAAGTATTCATGATTGCAAAAACTACACAAGCCCTCAAGTGTTATAGTTGTACTGATTGTAATAGTAACATGTCCCTTAATCCGGTTAACGAATGTATACCCGACACATCTTGTTTGGTAAATCTTAACAATTTTTCTGAAAAAAAAACAGCTCCAAGATTAAAATCAAATATTTTAACTGATTGAAAAGTTCTTTGTTCTAAAGTGCTGATTATATAAAAAAGTTTATATACAATTCATGATCTTTATTTTCGCACTTTAAAGTTCTTTAAGAGTTTTTTTTCTAGTTTTTTTTTTAATTAGATTTATCACAGAAAATTATTTTGGAATTAAGAGATTTTTAATCTAGTAACAACATATTATTAATTTTAGGGGATTTTATTGTCAGTAGATGGAGCCACAACAAATGCAGCAGGATGTTTTGAAAATGATTTCTGTACGGCAACAGAAGAACAAATTAAAAGTTACCTAGCTGAAAATTTTGGATTCAACAAAAATTCCATTGGTGTCATCAAAAGACGTTGTTGTACAGACGATCTTTGCATTAAATATAGTGATATTAGTAATATTAGTGATAATAATAATAATAAGAATAATAAGAACAATTCAAATGGATTAAGAATGTTCACAAAAATGACATTCATTTTCATTTTATTAAGTTTATATATTAATAAGCTCTTTTAAGAAACTAAAACACTGTATAAAATATGCGTAAAATTTTAACTAACACAGTTTTTAAGATTAGAGATATTAATAAAAAAAAATTGTGTTAGTTTATATCTAACTCAAATTGTATTAAACATATTTTTTACAGTGTATATTTAAAATCAGAAATTATTTAATTTTCTAGATAGAAAACATATAATTTCGTTTTTTAGAAATGAATTATTTTTAAAATAAAAATTTTAAATCAAAAAAATTTCTTGTGATTTATAAAAAATTATTGATTACATGCTCTATAGTCATAACCATGCAAATAGGAGTAAAGCTTAATTAAATAAAATATAATTTATTTTTCATCACTAAAATTTTTTATTAAAGATTAGTTTCAAATTGCTTAATATGTTTTGGGAATTTCCAGTACAAAATCAAAATTAAAATAGAAAAAATCATTCTCAAAATTATTTTTCGGATTTAACCCTGCACCAAAAATTGGCTAATAAAATTCTTTGGAAAAAGCTTAAAAAATTCCAAAAAAAAGTCAAAATTTGAGCATTTTTAAGAAATCGGAATAAAACAATTGTGAGCTAATTTTGGACACTACGGTCCAGTACTAATTTTTTAAATTAAAAATAAAACTCTAAATTATTATTATCAATTAAACATCAGAATGTTTCGATCGAAACAGAATCCTGTAGCAAAGCGACAATAAATTTACTTTGATTTAAAAAATTTTTAAAAATTAAAAATAACACACAGAAGAATTAGGTTGCTTTGAAAAGGAGCAAGGCGACGCTTACTTCAATGTTTCGGGAACAAAAGTAAAAAACTAGCTGAGTTTAACTTTTTATTCGAAATAAGTTCTTAAAAAAACCATTAAATCTCAGTCTTTTTTTTACATTTCGAAACATTTTAGGATTTAATAAAGTCTAAAAGTATTCTTAATTTTTATCCAAAAGGTCAACTATTATTTACCTCTCAATTCCTTACTCATTAAATGATCTTATTGAACATTATTTAACATTTGACATTATTTAAAATTGATATTAACTCTTCTATACAATTCCCAATTTTTTCTAATTAAATTTTATTATTCATTTCTTTTTTTCTTCTCCATGATAAGGATACAAATTCATATAAATTTTTTTATTTTTTTTTATTTCGTCTAAGAGTATCTGTACGTTTTTAAGAAGAACAGGCTCAACCATTGCATATATACATGTAAAATTTATTTTGATTTTCAAAAACTTTCATATTTTATATGAATATTCATAAAAAACTGCAGTTTTAATTGCTTAAAAATTAAAATTTTTTTCTTATTATATAATCTATCATAATAATTACTAATATTCGAGTAATTTAAAAAATGATATTATTCGATTAATTCATCTTTTTTAGAATTTGTCGGATAATATGTTTTACTCAGCTAGTTTTTTTACTTTTGTTCCAGAAACATATTAACCTTAATCTAATTTATTAGACACTTTTGACTTTACAGTATTTCATAAATATCCTTTGATCAGGCGGCAAGTGAAAAAACAAAGAAAAAGTGTAAATGAAAAAATCACACCGGAAGATTATTAAAAAATATAATTTATTTATTTTAATATCATTCGTCTATAAAATTAACCAATAAAATTAGAAAAAAAAATAAAGTCTAAACATAATATTTCTTTGCTTCACCGGCATAATATTTTCCGCAACCATAAAAAAAATGGTAACAAATATAAAAAATTGTTTTCCATATACAATTAATTTTAAAATAAATATAAAAAATATGAAATAAATACAATGTATTTTATTTCAACTAAAGAATATTATTAATCAATCATAGAATATTTTTTTCCAAATAATAAGTGTTGTGATTCAATAATGTTTAAATAATTTATAAATAAAATAATTTTTTTATTCATATAGTGCCCCAAATCATAAACTGTAGTCCTACTTACTAAATTTATATATTACTAAATTTCGAAGCTAACTCCGTCCATCTGACGTCACCTTACTCAATTAATTGTATTTTTAAATTAAATCTAATAAGTTTCTCTACAACTTTAGGGAACCATTTTTTTTTCAAATGTTTATTATCTGAGATTAAAATTCAAAAATAATTAAAAATGATAGCTCAGTAACTACGGTTTATGATTTGGGACACTATACATCAAATGATTTATAGGCTAATTAAGGTCTTAAAAAGGAGACTTTTGGCTTATACAGTAAACTTTTCGAAAAGGTAGAAAGTCGGTTATACCTCATATTTTTTGAATTATTTTCCTATTTTCAATCCTTTTCGAAATTTTTTAGAGTTTATAAGAGGTATATTTGAGCATTAGACTTAAAAACGTATAATAGAAAAAAAGTTCATAAATACAATCATATGATTATGATTAATAGGGAAATATGAAATATTATGTTCTTTTGACTCATAACTGTGCCTTATTTAATCAACATCGTCGTTTGTATATATCAAAAAATTTCCAATAGTCAAATTGAATCCATCTTTTTTTTTTATTTTTTTACCTTTTTTGGTTTACAAAAATACTTTTTGTCTTTAAAAAGGAACGGAATATGTCTATTAAAAAATAAATTTTATTTGTTAAGTATAATCTCTGATTGAAATTTTATAAATATTGATTAGATTAGAATAATCTGTGTTTATTTCAAGCTAAAATATGTTTGGAAAATAATTATTTATGTTTGAAATGGCAAAATTATTGTTTGAGTAAAATACAGAGCCACTTCACCAATGCCATAATTAACAAATTTCAAGTGGTCCCCAGTCCTAGGCAATATTGGTGTAAAATGCAAATCTTTTAAAGATAAATAAATTGAAGATTGGAGATTTGCTTGTGTTTACATTGAATGCAATATTATGCATTGAAAAGCAAAGCACAGGTCTCATAAACAATACACTCAAAGCTATCAATTTAAACTTAGTACCAAAAATACCCAACGTTGCAGAATCCGTAATTTTTTATTCAAATGAGTCTGTATATTTAAAACTATCAACTAAATTTCTAAAATAAACATTACATTCAAAAATATAAACACCATAGATAGCTTAATATTTTTTGATAAAGACTCATCGCCATAAAGTGCCAAAGAAATTGCATTGTACAAACAATCACCATTACCAGTTGTATAAAGACAAGTCACAATAACACAACCCCATTTTTTTAGAACCGAATTGTGACTGAAATCATAATTTTGATTATTATAATAAGAGCAGATCTTGATTGCCGCGAAAGTGTTTTAACAAATTTATCATATAGTGACTATTCTAGACTATATTATAGTCCAGATTAGATTTTAAATAATTTTTTATAAAATTTAATTTTCGGTTACTTATTTTAAAAAAAGAGACGCCTGTAGATTCGGTCGTGGTGTATCAATGGGCGATTTGAAGTTAGGACTCCATTCACACATATCAATACATCAATTCAACATTTAAATAAAAATAATACATTTTTTTTCCAGTTTAATTTAAATAGAAAAGTTGTAGATTGTTCTATACTTTATGTAGAATCATATAATAAAATTTAAATTTTTAAAACTTATTATTAACCTAATTGTCGATTAATAATAAATTTTATATTTTTTACAGAAATTGCGCAGTTAATTTTGAAAGATTAACATGAAAAATAAATTTAAAGAAATATAACAACACAATAAAAAAATTAAATAATAACGTATCGTCTCGATTTTAAGAACATGTCACTATAATTATAGTAACATGTTTTTAATTATCGAACGCTGGATTTCAAAACGCTATAAGTACATGTCACTAATAACGAAAATGGGTAGAAAATGAGGTTTTTTTGAAATTTTAGTTTCGCAATTATTGACATGTCACTAAAGGTTAGTGACATGTCATTAACGGTAAGTGACATGTCGTTGATGGTCAATGACATATCAAAAAACCTGGAAAGTAGTGGAAATAAAAAAATTTTATTTTTTTTTTATTTAGAAATATTAATTTATGATAGTCATTACTTAAATTATCTTAATCTTTACTTTTTATCTGAAATTTCAAAGCTGTTCCAAATTGTTAAGTATCTTTAAATATTTTTTAATTTTTTCTTACCCTTTTTTATAACGATTTGAGAGCATTGTTTTAACGCTATTTCTTTTTTAGTGTATATTCGAAACTTTGATTTAGATATTTATAAAATAAAATACAACAATTCGTAATTTTTTTTTTAACAGTATATTATTTTGTTAAAGTAAAGATAAAGATAATTTATGTAATGACTATCATAAATTAAAAATTTCTAAATAAAAAAAAATAAAATTTTTTTATTTCCACTACTTTCCAGGTTTTTTGATATGTCATTGACCATCAACGACATGTCACTTACCGTTAAAGATTTAATAAATCATAAATATTTAGATTTTACATAAAATGTAGAACCATTTTCCATATCTAAACATTTTCCAAAATTTAACTAATAGAACTTTATTTTACGTTGTTTTTGAATTGAGTCCTAACTTCAAATCGCCTATCAATGCACAATTTTGGGTCTAGTCCATTAGGTGAACAAGTGTTCACCAAATATTCATTTTTTAATTTTAAGTTTCTAGGTGAACAATTTTAAAAATAGGTGAACAGTTTTTATTTTATGTGAACAAAAGTTGTTCACCTATCAGGGTAAAAATAATTAGGTGAACAAATTGTTCACTTACACCGTGAACATGTCTTGGTCACCTAATGGACTAGACCCTTAATTTTTTCTTTTTATTTGATAAATCATATCGAAATAAGTTACTTAATCGTCCAAGAAACAAAACGATATTTAACTCTCCATGTTCAAATTTGCTTTTAAAAAAATTGATCATCACGTCTCTTTGAATGTCGCGTGGACCTCTAGGAAGTTGGGTTGTAAAAATTTATACCGGTCCTGGTTTCTAAACACTTAAGAGTGTTTATAGCTGAATAAATGTGCGAATGAGTGTAATCGATGTATTTGTTTATTTTCAAATTCTAACTTTCTACGTGGTTATTGTTCTCGGACCATCAGTATAAAAATGGTTCAATAAAACCTAACTAAATTTTTATTTTTTTGAAATTTCGAACCAAGTATCTTAATAATTTATAAACTAACTCAGTTTTGTATCTGTAGACGGTTTGAATTTTTGTATAATACTTCAAGCACTTTCAAAAAAATCTGGTGGTAAAACGCCAAAGATTTAAACATATTGAGCCAATCATAAACAGATTCCATTTTGTTATTCTTCTATTAAACCAACTAAAATAACACCCTTTCATTATAACACTATCAAAATTCTTTTTAGAGGCATTTATAGGCTGGCTCAAAATCGCTGACGATTAAACTAGGACACAAGTTAAATTTTTACTTTTGGGCATTTTGAATTATATGTTTTTTCTTGATTATTGGCCTGAAAAAATGAAATTACAGGCATGCATCTAATCCAAATACCATCCATGCGTTAAGTACAATTGATAAAAAAGGGGTCGGTGAAACTTTAAAAGCTCGATCTACGTGCCAACCTTTACTTTTACTAAATATATTCAACTGAGTATCCGACGAGAAACATATAATTCGATCTTCATCAACTTTGAAAAATTTAAATTTACTTCAAATGGACGTGAGTTTGTCCATTTGAAGTAAATTTAAATTTTTTAAAGTTGTTTTCAAATGATATTTCATGCAAAGCTTTATTAACGTATAATTTAATACAATGTTTTTTCCATATTTTTGTATTTTGGTGCATACTCGGCAGCTTCGTCAAAAGATAAATTATGTTCAGCAATTACATCATTTGTGGTTAATTCAAATGTTTTTGAACGGAAATTTTGTCAGCTACTTTTTGTTTAATGTTTTACTTGGCTTTCATCATAAAAATTTGATTTGCTTTAGTTTTATCATGATTTTTATGGTCTCTATTGATTGAAATTACTTCATTGTTTGTTGCATATAAAATCTGGATCATGATAATATTTACAACGCCAAGTTGTGTTTCCAGTTAGAGGGTCTTGGGTTTTTAATTATTGTACAGGAGCCCTTGGTAATAGGGAGAATGGGCATTTCTTGTAGTTGGTACCAGAGAAAAGATAATATAATTTTTCTAATTATTCAAAGTTTAGTAAACAATTCAACATTTTTTTTATAATTTATTATAACTACCAGAATTTTAACAATTTTTAAAACAAAATTTTATTTCCACCTTTTCACACTTGAGCTATTCGAATTGAGAATATTGTTGAAATACTGTGAGGTGTGAAAAAATTGTTGAAATACTGTGAGCCAGACACTTTTATAAAATCTTTGAATTGAGTTATGAAAAAGCTTTGCAAGGACTTGTGACTTAGAGGTAAATTTTTGTTAAACCAATCAAAAAATTAACACTTTTTTTTCTTTTAAACTTAGATGATAATTTATTCTGTTAAACTTTTTTGAATCAACTTAATTATTTTTTATCTTTATTAATTAAAAAGATTTGTATGTTACATTTATCTTGCATTTTATTTAATTCGGCATCTAGAAATGACTGGGTATATTTTATACATTTTTTAAAATATTAAATTGAAAGACATGAATGTTATTTTAATTCAGAAGAGCATAACGTCTAAAGCTTTACATATACAGTATGGACAAAATGAAAAAGAACGACATTTTAAATTTAAAAAGCCGTACTATTTGAATGGATCAACATTTAAAATTAATTTAAAATTTGCTCATTTCATCTTTCGAACGAGCTATCATTTTCTGGTTGGCTAATTAAAATAGACTTTGCAAAAAAAGAAAAAAAAATTTCCTTTTTTTTTATTAAAATTGATGATACTGTTTCATCAATTTTAACAACTTGGCTATAAAAAATAGTTTTCAATTAATATGATTGCAGATTCATTAAAACCAAAATATTTTAGTTTCAAAGGGAGAAGCTTAGATTCGACGGAGTCAAAAGCTTTTTTGATGTCAATAAAGAGAAAAAGACCAATTCGCCTTTTACTCTTTATTTTATTGATTTGTGAAATGAATCTCATGAAGAGCTGTTTTATAACTATGAAACCTACGAAATCCATGTTGAGAATCGTTCTTAAGAAATTTTACCGGTATTTCACAGCTACCTGGGTTGGAAGAATTAGTTGGATCTTTAGTTAATCTCTCAAGTTCAGTACCATTAGTCAAACTAAACTTAAAACCAGGTATTTTAAGATTTTGTTATTTTATCATCTTCTCCATATGTTTATCTACTTGCTCTATTGGTTTGTTTAATTTCGTCCCCGAAGAAGTCTCTATTGAGTTAAAGAAACAATTAAAGATTTCACTGACTTTAGATTTGTGGCAAGTTTTTTGTAAATTTTCTTTTGCAACATTTTTTTTACCAGTAGTAAGCTTTCTAAGTTTTTAGCATAGCGATTTTGTTGGTGAATAAAATTGAAAAAATTAAATTTAGCAAAGAACTTTAACATGTCTAGATTTGTCATCAATAGATTCATTATACACAATGATATTTAAGACACCTTCATTTGAATTATTATCCCAACGAAGTTTGATTCTCGAAGAGTAAAATTGCCAAAATTGCTTTGAGTTTTTAAAGTCTTGTGGTTTTTGATTTCTAAAATACTCAATCATTTTTTTAAAGTCAAAATTTATTTATTGAATTAAATTAACCTCCAAGTTTGGAGATATAAATGTAACTTTAAAGTAACATTTTGATGGCCAAAAGATTAATAATTTGATGGTTCGGATTGACCATTATTTTGACATGGCGCCTTGACATTATCAGATCTGGAATATAAATTCTGACTCAAAATCATATTGTATTGATTGTTTGGTAATATATAAGCATTTACTTAAGATGGACCCCTTGTTTAATGAGTTATTGATTCGACTGATAAGAACATGTGATATAAATCCAACTCCTAAGTTCATAACTAGTGATGAAATCGAATATTGAATATTCAAATAAAATTCAAAGTTAAAATTTAAATAAAAAAAAATCAAATCTTAATATTTAATATTTTTCGTTTTTACCAGATATCGATGTCAAGGTTATATCTTAAAATGTCAAGGTAAAGAAGAAAATAAAAATAAAAAAATAAATAAAAATAATCAATCAATTAACTAATTAATTATCTGATCTATTTTTAATCGATAAAATTTGAGTTGTACTTTTTTTTTTAGCAATTGGTGACTAATTTAGTTAAAAGTATTTCTTTCCTTCTTTTAAAAATTTCTCCAAATATTTATTTATCTAATAAAAAACTTCAACGATTCATAGGGTCATCTTATTTAAAATTCAAGTTAAAAAACTTAAGTAAAAAACTGTTTAGTATCAAATACAAACCAATTTTTTTTCAAAACAATTAACTTGAGAATATTTTTTTTCTCATTAATTTAACACTATGAAGAAGTTAAATACATATGTATTTCAATTTTAATTATTCAACTTTGTAAATATTTTTTGTGTGCGCGGTTAGCATCTACTAGACCGCAAAAATGGATCCTGAGCGTCTTTATGACCGCAGGGTTAAAATTTTCTTTTTTAGACAAATTGTAAATTTTGCTCAAAAAAAATAAAAACACGTAATTACCTGCACAATGAATTTTTTAAAAGCCAATACCCTTTTCTTTTAATTTCATCAGAAGTTTTTAAATGTAAAGAATTAAAGGATTGTTTTAAAAAAATTCATCTTGCAAGTAATTACGTATTTTTATTTATTTTTGAGCTTAAAATTTTTTTTATAGGGTTACCTGATGGTCACCAACTACTTGGGCTTTCTTCTCAATGTTAGCAGTGACCACTGACACTAAATATTTTGAAAAAATAAATCATTTTAGTTTATTTGTCTATTCATTTTTTCTAATTACGACAAAAAGCTGTGTAATAAAATAGCTGTTTATTTTGAAAGAAGGACATTAAACCAATCCGAACAGCTTTAACTTTCTTTTTAGTCTTAATTTTCTTAGTAAAGGCTTAAAGATAAAAATGTTTTAGGTATAAAAAGAAAACAAAATAGTTTAATTTGAAATAAATTAATAAAATTATAGTTTCTAATGCAAAATCAATTGAAAAATGCTTCAAATTCAGATTTTTTTCTTTTTGAATTTTGATTTAAATTACCGGTTGAGGAGACTAAGAGCATTTAATTCGAACTTATTTTAAATAAAAAAATTTTGAATAATTAAATATACATCCTTCGCATCAAGAAAAATTAATTGCTCGATTTTTATGACATGTAATAATAGGAGGGTATTCGGTTTTTTTGACAGAGTATTATAACATTTAAAAGACGTAACTATTTTAAATAATGACATGCCATAAAAATCGAGTATTTACGTTAGATCAAAATATGAAAAACCAATTTACCAAGGAGGAGTTAATATTTATATTGTATCTATCTAAGGATTTATCTAAAGATCAAATTGATGGGAATGCCAGTTAAAATAAATTTCTCATTTTTTGATAAAAAAAACCGGCAGCGAAGCAACGGGTCAAACTAGTATTATTTTAAAAAAATCCATATTCAAATTCAATTCACGATTTATTTTTAACTTTAATAAATTACAATGTTTTTTTTTTGTTTGAATTAAAAATTTCAATTAACTCAAAATTCAAATTAACTATTCAATTTGTAAAAAATTTGAATTTTAAATTTGAATTAAAAAAATCTTGCAAATAAAAATTAAATTAAAAACGAAATTGAATTCAACTATGAATATTTAAATTAATATAAATAAAAATTATTTTGCTTTTAAGGTTAATTGGCCATCGTAATTTTAATAGCGTGCGCTATTAAATAAAATAAAATAAAGAGAGAGAGGGAGAAATGAAAACAAAAATAAAAATAAATTGTTCTTCTCTCTTTATTATTTAAAAACTAAAACTAATAGTAAAAACAAAGCTATTTATACTAGCTGTGTGACATTACTCCCTCGCCCAGGAAGAACGTCTCCTGACGTTCGGGATGAAATAACACAGAAAGATAAACTAAAAAATTTATATTCAAAATCAGCTCTGACTTCAACAAAGATCTGGTCACGCTGTTGGCGTTGCAGCGATGTTCTGTTTCTTGTTTGTTCTTAGGACGAAAAACTATTCTACGTAGTAATTTGTACTCCATTAAGTTCTTTGTTACATTTTGTTTGACGCTTCTTGGTACTGCTGCTGGATCTGGTTCATGTGTAGGTTCAGCTCTGAATGAAATTCTCGCTGGTTGGTTTGTTTTGACCAACACCGCTTTTCTGATTGGATTATTTGTTTGAACGCGACATAATACAAAATATTCAGAGCCACAAACCATCAGTTGTCTATCGAAAGGGGTGCTTTTTACCGTTTGTCGTAAAACGAGTTGAACATCACTGAATGACCATGGCCTTACTGATTTCGAACTTTTTCACATAAAACTACATTTAAAACTCGCTTTTATGATTAAAAACGATGCGACCAGCTTAATATTAAATTTTCTAAATATAAAAAGACAAAGGATGTAAGGCGGTTTTTTGTGAGGTCTTGCTCTTATCCACTCTTCCCCTCCCTGAAAGTATTCGCGCTGAACTGTATCACTCTGAGCTTTTAAATGAGATTTGATGATTTTGCACTATCGATACGGACGACTCTGATTTTAAGGATTCATACTCCAAAGGTTGTCTGACTGTTTCAAAATTCAGCGACTTTCTGTCATTAATTTGAAGTTTGACTTCATCTCTCAAGGCAAAATTGATTTCTCGCGGAGTTTGTGTAATTGCTTTGTCAGTTGTCACCTCAATGACATGTCCACAAATTGTCGTTTGTGATATCGTACTCATATCTGTGCCAATAACATCACTGAACTGGTCTCGAATGATCAACTTCTAAGCTTCGACTTCATTTGAATCTAGACTCTCGTGCTGCTCTGTTGTCTTGTTATTTTCTCGTTCAGGATCCTCATGTGGGTTTAAATCAACCACCAAATTGTTTATGGACATTTTAGGCATTTGCTTCTCAGTGAGCGTTTGTCTTATACTATCTAAACTTTTTTCACATCAGCCACTTTGAACGCAACATCCAAACCAAGCAGACAATCATTAACGAGTTGATCAACAACAATCACATCTATTTCTTCTTCAAAATTGTTAATTTTCACCTTGCATCTGCCTTTACCAATCACATTCACTGGACCACCAACAAAAGTCACTAAAATATTAGAAAGTGGCTGCAGAACAGAATCAGGTGTCTTACATTCATCCCAGATCCGTGGTGCAACAATAGTTTTAATTGTGCCAGTATCAAATAAAAAATTTACCTTGCGGCGATTTATTTCCCAATCACCAACTATGCTTTCATCGAACATCACTCGTTTAATAACACGATTTTAAACGCTCGGTTCATCATTGCTTTGATTATATAATGTCATATTCTTAATTTGATTCTTTCTCGCATGACAATCCGCTATCACATGCCCACTCTTGTTACAGAAATGACAAAGTCTTTTATTCTCCACTGGAGGTTGTTTATTTGTTTGATGATATTGATTTGGACGTTTATGGATAAAACTCTTCTCGGTTCTGAATTCAATTTGATCGACGACACTTTTCTGGTCTATGTTTGGTTTGTTTCTTTTAAGTATCTCAAGTCTTGTATAAGAATGTCCTACTAAATCATATGCTTCAGCACATGTCTGTGGTTTAGCTGCATCGACCCGCCAGAAAACAGAAGGTTCGTTTAATCCTGAAACAAATCTTTCCTTAACCAAATAATCATACTTACTTTGGTCGAATTCTCCTGTATATGCGTAAGCATATTTCGCCAAATTCCAGAGATTTGTGTAAAAATCCCTTTAATCTTCACCAGGCAATTGTTTGCGATTATAAAATTCAGCGACTGCATCGGTTTGAGATGCTGGTTGCCATCCGAATAACTTAACCATGTGTTTCTCTAGTTCAAATAGGTTTGTGGGTCCTTTTGGTACCCTGAATTCGAACCTTTTTAGACACTCATCGTCCATGAAACTGGCCAGTCAATTGCTTAAATCATTTGTGTTGATGTCGTTCTGCTCAGCGAATAACTTGAACCGATTCCACCATGTTCTAACATCTTGTTGTAGTGAATAAAACGTTGGTTTAAAAGCCCACTCTTTTGATCGTGACTTTATGTTTTGGCTCTGTAATTCTGATTCACGCAGATCAGACATCATGTTTCCACTTACTCGTGTAACCGCTGTAAAGTCTTGGTTACGTACTGAACGGTCATAGTCACTCTTATTATTGACTACCATGTCACATGCTTTAAATGGATTGACTGGAGTTTCCATCTCTCTGGTTGCATCATCGGCGTACCACGTTCTCGCAAATGGATTTGTTGGATTTGTAGACCACGTGTTAAACTTGTTCTCATTTAAAATTGAAAGCGGTACTGTTTGCTGCTGCTCTGATTGTATTTGAGGTGAACTTCTCTGTCTTGAAAGGGTATCGATTTAAACCTTTACCAGAATTAGCAATTACATCATCATTGCGTCTATCAGCCCAGTTATATCCTATTTGATCGCTGTCATACCATGCTCTAGTCAAGTCGGGTTTTACTGTAAAGGATTCTAAATAGTCCCTACGTACTCTTTCTGGAGTCTCTTGTGTCCACTTGACGTTGCTGGCCACTGGCGATACTAAGTTACTGACGCTGTCTGGTTTGTCATGACTTCCGTATCCGCACTGCCCATTAAACAAATTAACTGTCACTTTTACAACAATCGTTGTCAGCGCTTTTGCAAAAATACTCGCACATGCTTGAAATAAGAACAACACGAGTTCGTTGAACATTGTGTATTTAATTAAATAAAAAAATTTTTTATCTTTAAAAAAAACAAAAATTTAAGCCGCTGCCACCAATTTAATAGCATGCGCTATTAAATAAAATAAAATAAAGAGAGAGAGAGGGATGGAGAAATGAAAACAAAAATAAAAATAAATTGTTCTTCTCTCTTTATTATTTAAAAACTAAAACTAATAGTAAAAACAAAGCTTTTTATACTAGCTGTGTTACATAATTTTTACATTTACTGTATTTAATTTTTTGCCCCTATCCCAAACATTATTACTTGTAGCTGAAAAAGTTGATCAGTTGGAAAAACACACAAATTCTAAAAAAAACTTGTTAAATAATGGGATAGTTTTCTATAATTTATTTCTTGAATTCTAAATGCTAAAAATTTTTTAAGGCTCTAGATTTTATCTATATAATTCCTTCTCTTGTCAACATCTCACATGAGATTCTTGGTCACCAATTTCTCATTAGATCTCAGAAGATCTCATATCGTTTATATGGCAAGTTTTTTTTTTAATTAGATTTTTTTGATGTTCAATTGTAAATAAAAAAGGCCAGAGAATGAAACTTATGTTCTTTAAGAAATTGTCCACAAATCAAGCCTAAATAAGTCTCTTACTCAATTTCAGAGACAAAAACTGCTTTTCTTCTCTTGTAATAACTAAATTTTGACCTGAAACGATGAACCATTTGGTTTTGAAAATTAAAAATTTTTTTTTTCTAATTTAGAAGACAAAATGCTAACATCGCTAAGGTTTGTGTGTTTACATAATTTATACTTGTCTTCTAAATTAGAAAAAAAACAAAAACTTTAATTTTTTCTAACAAAAGGTACAATGAAATAAGGCGAAAATTTAGGTAGAATAAAATAGATAAACAGTTTTATTCTTCGAATTCAAATAAAGGACTTATTCAGGGTTGATTTGTGACCAATTTCTTAAAAAATATTAGTTTCATTCTCTGGCCTTTCTTATGTAAAATTGAACATCAAAAAAATCTAATTAAAAAAAAAAACTTGCCATATAGACTAATAGCTGAGATCACATGCGAATTTGGTAACCGAGAATCTCAATGAGATCTAATATGAGATTCTGACAAAGGTTATCTAATTGATTTGACCAAGTTTATGTTTTTTTTGTTCTCATAACCCCTTGTTAAGTATAAATACTGTAGTCTGTTTGATTGACTTAAATTGTCGTTTCTTTCTCTATTACTTAATCCCAATTTTATTTTCAAACATACAGGAAAATCACCTACAACTCTTTTAATATAATTTTTGAAGTACAGTACAATCCTGAACAAAGTTAAAGAAAACATAAACAGTGTTTAACAAGGTCGTTAACTTTGTTTTGGATTTTACTGGATTTAGGGATTATTATTTTCTAGATTCTGTACATCAAACGAGAAACTTTGTTGGTAAATTTAAGCTTAAAAACATCGGGGTTGCAATAGATATTTTTGTGTTTTTTATACCTGACAAACCAACTTTTGTATCTTAGATAAGCATTTAAAAAAAATATAACAAGCGTTTCATATATTTGAATCATTTTTAATGAATTACAAATTTAAATTTAAAATATAGTAAAATTTGAATTAACACTATGAAGCATTGCTATATTTAAATTAGAATTTCGAATTTGTCTTGAATTTAAATTTGCTTTGTAAATCGCTTACGATTCAATTTGATTTTCAAAAAGCTCAGAACTTTACAAATAAAATTTGATTTATAAAATTCTTTCTGTAAAAAATTTAAAGATGACTTTTATTCGCGAAGATTAAATTTGCTGAAATTGAAATTCGATTTCATCACTAGTAACAAATGCTGTTTCTAAGCTTTTAGAAAATAAAGGCTTATTTCTCTAAATTAATTTAACGTTTTTTTTTAATTGACTTTTTGATAACAAAGGTTTTGAAATGATTTGGATTTTAGGGTATTATATTCTCTAAAAATTGAAACAAAACTAATATAGCATTATGTATACCTTCAGATTACTGTAACTCTACCAATGAACAAGTAGGAAATTTATTAGATAAATCATTTGGTACGATTGATAATACTATAAAAGTTCAAAATAAACGTTGTTGTAACAACGATCTTTGCATTGAATACAATGATCTAAATACTTATTCTAATGAAAACAAAAAATTAACCAATAGAATCTGGTTCTGGATTTCTTTAATATTTGCTATATTATTTTTATGTTGCTCTACTTGTTTAGTATGCCTCAATGGTATCAAGATAATGCAATCTGCATAACACTGGACCATCTTCATTGATCTCCAATACTGTATTATTATTTTTTAAATTAGCTTTTTTTCCTCAATATATTTTTTATAACAAAATTATTATATTACAAATTTTTGTAAGACACTTTTTTTTGGGCCTGTGAAGTTTATTTCTTTTCACTCATTTCAATTCAGCATTTTAATGCTTTTTTTACGGAATAAATTTTTTTATAAAACCTATTCAATTATAGGAAGCGTATCAGTTATTTAAAAAGATTATTTTTTTCTAATTTTTTTCCATAAAATATTTTAATTTTTTAAAAGTATTTATTTTTGCGTAAAATGGTCAGTTATTTTGAAGAAAAATATTTTTAAATAACAAAAAAAAATTTACATATAAATACAACATCAAAAAAATTAAACATTTTTCTTTTTGAATTAATAACCAATATTATTCATTTCCTATAAAATAACACAACATTTACAAGCACATGATCTAGCTGGTCTATTATTAGTACTAACAGTTGATGGTGCAAAATAGGCATGGACTTTTACTTGAGGACATTTAACCTTTAAACAAAAAAATATTTTTTCATAAAACTTTAAATTTTAATTTAAAAAAAATAAATACTTGAAATTTCTTAATGCCAGTTCTAGTTATTGACTGACAGTCATATAATTCCAATTGGACTAAATTAGGACATAATGCTAATTGTTCTAAACATGAATCTGTAATCAATGGACAATTATCTAGTTCTAAAACTTGTAATGTCTCGCTTAGATTACCATTAGTATAATTAGTTATTTGACTTATGCCTTCATCGGTTATATTTTCACAACGGGAAAGACTCTTCATATTAATAAAAAATTAAATATTAAGAGTATTTTTTTGTGTTACACAAAAGTAAAAATTACTAAATGCTTTAAGCTAGAACAATTTTTGGCAAAATTTTGAATTGTTGTATCTGTTATCTTTTATCGGAAAGAAGAATTCAAATTAATTTCAAATAAAAATGTTTTTATGAAAAACTACTCTATTGCATTCTTCAAGATCAAGTCGAATTAAATTCGAACATCCCTTGACCAATGCAGCAAAACCATTATCACTTAAATTTGAGCAACCGGCTGATTCAAATATACATAAATCATGACAATTTTTGCCTAATGCAATCAATGAGACATCACTTAAATTCTTACAATTAGCTACACATAATTGTCTTAGCATTTGACAATTATTAGCTATTGGTACTATACCATCATCCGATATATTCTTAAAAATATAATTTTAAAAATTAATTTCTCCTTTTAAGTCCACTAAGA
>NTPY01000211.1:128784-145696 GCA_002922825.1 Brachionus calyciflorus
TTTTGGCAAGTTTTTTTTTTAATTAGAATTTTTTCATTCATAGGAATGGTCTACTGAACTTAACTTGTCAAAATAAAAAACTATGTATATAGGGAAAAAAAGGCAAAAAATGGGTTACTCTGTTTTACAGGACCAAAAGGTGAGTTTATTTTAGAAGAAAGGTGTGAAGAGGATCTTGGTGTTTATATTAAAAGTGATCTAAAGTGGAACAGACTATCCTCAACGGCTGCGACCAAAGCAAATAGAATGTCGGGTCCAATCAGGGCTTTATTCTCATTTTTAGATAAAGACACACTAAGACTTTTGTATACAGAACTAGTAAGACCTCACCTGGAATATGCTGTTAATACGTGGAATCCATATAGCAAGAATAATGTAGACCTCCTCGAAAAGGCTCAGAAAAGAGCAACAAAAATGGTTAAATCATTAAGAAATAAGCCGTACGGTGAAAGACTGAGGGAACTGGAATTAATTAATTTAAAAGACGAATCAGGGATGATCTTATTCAAATGTTCAAAATTATATTCAAAATTTGGACTTGAAACAAACGTTTCAAAAAATTTCAAATTATGTCCTTTTTATAGAAAAAATATGATGACTTTGGAAAGTTTCAGTCCAAGTTGAAAAGCTTCTAATATTTATGACAGAATAATTTAATTTATACTTAGAAATTAGAAAGGTCTTGATATAACTAAGTCTAAAAAAAACCTGCATTGTCTCAAAAAGTTACTGAATTATTTTTATTTGTAACTAAACGGTTACTGGTTTTTAAATTTTCTTAGATTAGTCAATCGGTTGTCATAGTAAATTCACGTAACATTATCAGTAGTAGTATCCACTCTCTAAAAAATAAAAAAATTTTCATAAAAAAAGGAAACTTGATATTTCTAGATTTACCAAATATTTAAAAAAAAAATCAAATAATTACTTGGGTTTCATAAAGCCATTAAAGAATTTGTATTAATAATTTTAAAACCATACCGAAAAAAAAAATAATAATAATTTATCATAGTTTTTCATCAACTAGATCAACAACTTGATTTTTTTTACTTTTAAATTTAATTTGAAAAAATGTATTTTTAAAAACTTGAGTCATTGAATTATTTAAATTTTAGCACACTATTAAAAGCAAATTTTTCAAACAATTCGTTTTTCTTAAAACCTAGAGCCAAATTTAATTACTCCTACTAGTAAAAGAAAAAAAAAAGAAGAATAGTTACGTTTTAGATTAATAACTGAGTTTCTAAGACGAATGTTACTTTTCAACATTTAAATTAAGAAAAAAAAAATTAAAAAAAGAAAACTTTATGTTTAATCAATAAATTTTACATTACATTATATAAATAATTATAATGTAGATTAAATTATTAAGAAACGACACCATATTCGAACATTATTCATTATATGTAACTATGGTAATTGTACCATTTAAAAAAAAATTTATCTATTTTATTTTTTTGAAAATTTTGACTTACTTGTGACGTATTGTTTTGTAATTTTCTAAATTTTGTAATAGTTGTTCGAGCTTGATATTTATTTCGTTTTGAAGTGAGCTTTTTATTGAGCTTACAATTTCGATTTGTTTGTTTTTTGTTAACGTGTCATCATCACTTGAAGTCGTATCTTTAATTTTAATAAATTTTTGTCATAAAATATTTAAAATAATTATTTTTAAAGACAATTACTTGATTTATCATTATTTTTTAATGATACTGGAGACTCGTTGTCAATTAGAACAAAAGATTCTAGGTACGATGATGTACCTATACCAGTATCGTTTGAATATGATGAATTTTCAAGATTTTTACTACAATCAATTTCGGTCATTTTTTTAAAATATTTTGCTAAAATGAATTTTTTCTAAAAAAGATTTTGTAGACTGTTCTAAATGAAAACTTTAAGTCTTCTTCTTCTCTTCAAGACTAAAATTAATAATTCTAAGAATTTTTATTAATAAAAAAACTTGAAAGAGAAAGCAATTAGGTCATTATGGTTTGCTAAGTGAATATTTTATTTTTTCAAGAGTAAATGTAATTGATCCACGGTCAAATATTAGTTTTAATTTAAAAAAATTTGAATTTTTTTTTTGATCAAGTACTATTTACTCAAAAAGGTTTTTATTTGCTTTAAATTTTGATTGAAATAAAAAAAATTTATAAATAAAAAAAAAAGGCACCGCCGGGAATCGAACCCGGGATCTCCTGTTTACTAGACAGGCGCTTTAGCCACTAAGCCACGACGCCGCTTACATAAAAATTTTAAATATTTCTTTAAGTTTTTATTTTTGGTTTTAGATTTTTTAAAGTTTCAAATATTTTTAATAAAGGCTCAATATTTGTGCTCGTCATATGTTCAAATTTTAAATTTTTTTATGCACTATCTAATTTTTAAAAATTCAAAATTTTAGAATATATTATTTCTAGTTCAAAATTTAAAAAAAAAAGCTTGATCGTCAAGAAACGAGAATTTCAGAAAATCCAGAAATTGATTTTATTGAAAATTTAAAATTTTTTAAAAAATCGATTTTTTTTCCATTTGTTTTCATTGCTTTTTTATTTTGCCTAATAAAATCTTGATTTTACTTCTCTAACAATTGAACTCACTAACAATTGAACTAAAAAATGAAAAGCTTTTTTTTCCAGTTAAATTTTTTGATATACAATTTTACTCAAAAAAGGCCAAAGAATTAAATAAATGTTCTAAAACAGATCATTCACAAATCAAGACTGAATTAGTCCTTTAATTAAGTTCGAAGACTTAAGCTTCTTATCTTTTTTACTTTTACCAAAATTTTGGCCTTTCTTTACTACGCCTTAACATGAAAAAATTCGAATTTGTTACCTTATCTAGAAGACAAGTATAAATTGCATACTTAACTTATGAATTCAAGTATAGAATTTAGTTAAAACTAAAGGAGATGAACAGTTTTATTCGCCGAATTCAAATTAAGGAATAATTCAGTTTTAATTTGTCGATGAACTCTTCTGAAAAATTAATTTAACTCTCTAGCCTTTTTTGGTTAAAATTGTAGGTCGAAAAAATCTAATTCAAAAAATAACTTGACAAATATTTAAATTTTTTTTACAAAGTACAACTTAGCAAAATATTTTAAATTGAATTTTAAAAACTTGGTCCTGAAATTTCAGCTCTTCGATGTCGAATTTTGATTGTTCATTTGCTCATGTTTGTTGAGGATGTTATTAAGATTAACTATTTGCTTTTTTGATTTATTTATTCTTTATTAAAATTACCGAATCAAACATACAGACATAAACAGCATAAAACATAGGTTGGAAATCAACACAGAATCTCTGTTTTACTGAGAAGTCGAATCCACCGAAAGTATAGATTATTAAGCAAGTAATTATCGCTACCAATTAAATTCTGTCTTTAAATATAATTAAAACACACAATTAGCAGCACTATTAGAAGGTTTAAATGATGTTAACTCGGGCCTCAAAAATTCACAAAATACTCAAAGTTTCAATAGTTTTAAATTTCTGGTCAAAGCAAAAAAAAAGTCTAATTTTTTTCATTTGACATCAACCAAATTTTTAAAGTTTCCTCTTTTTCACGTGATAATGAATAATTTTTTAAGCAAAGAGAGTTATGAATCTAAATTTGAAACTTGAAAGCTTTGAACAACATTAAAATAAAAAACAACACACAACATAAAATCACGCAGTTTTAAATTCACAAAATATTGCAATTTATTTTCTCTCTTTATTCTATAATACATGTATTTGCAATCAAAAAAATAAAAAAATAAATTTTTTTTTAAAAATCTTGAAATGAAATCTTACATGCTTTTCCAAATGATAATATTACAAAAATTAAAAAATTCTTAAACGAAAAATAAAAAGAATAGCATCGAAAATATTAATATTAAATTTTTATTTTAGACAAAAAACTGAAAATGGCTCAAAAATTAAATGAATTTATATCCCGTATGGGTAAAGGCTCTAAAGGTATGGGTGCTGGTGCCAGTTTATTATTAGCTGCTGGTGCTTTAGTCTACGCTGGTACTCAATCCGTTTACACTGGTTAGTTAATTTCATTGATTATTTGTATTTGAAATTAAATAATTAATTTTTTTGTTTGTCAAGTTGAGGGTGGTCATAGGGCTATTATTTTTAATAGAATTGGTGGTATTCAAGCTGATACTATACAATCAGAAGGTTTACATTTTAGAATACCATGGTTTCAATATCCAATTATTTATGATATTAGAGCTAAACCAAGACTTATTAGATCACCAACTGGTAGTAAAGATTTACAAATGGTAAATATTGCTCTAAGAGTCTTATCGAGACCGGAACAATCGAGACTACCACAAATGTATCAACAATTAGGTCTTGATTATGACGAAAGAGTCTTACCATCAATTTGTAATGAAGTTTTAAAAAGTGTTGTAGCTAAATTTAACGCCAGTCAACTTATAACTCAACGTCAACAAGTTTCAATTTTAATTCGTAATGAATTAATACAAAGAGCTAAAGATTTTGATATTATACTCGATGACGTATCCATTACTGAGCTTAGTTTCAGTCCTCAATACTCAGCTGCTGTTGAATCCAAACAAGTAGCACAACAAGAAGCACAGAGAGCTGTATTTTTAGTCGAACGTGCCAAACAAGAGCGTCAACAAAAAATCCTACAAGCTGAAGGAGAAGCCGAATCAGCTAAATTAATTGGTTTAGCCATAGCTAGTAATCCAGGTTATTTGAAGTTAAGAAAACTTAAAGCTTCACAAAAAATAGCTACAATTGTAACTTTGTTTTTTTATTTAATCTTAAAATTTTTTTTAAAGTTTTTTAATTTTTTTCTTTTTATTATAGATTGCAAATAGTAATAATAGAGCTTTCTTGAACACTCAATCGCTAATGTTGGACATCACTGATCCAAAATACGATAAAGCTAGTGAAGAATTAAGAAAGAAAAAATAGAAATTATGATCTAAACTTAAGAGAAATTAATTTTGAAAATTTAATAAAAATTAACAAAAAAAAAATTAATTTTTTTAGTTATTATTTTTTTGTTCAGAAAAATAATTCCCATTTACAAAAAATAAATTAAAACGTTTTCTTTCTTGTTTAATTAATTATAACCTCTTGTTAAATTAGTAGCTGTCCTATTACTATTGGAAAGGTTAGTTTGTTACTCGTTAAAAGGTAACGCTTTAAGTTCTATAAGGCTTTCTTATTAATTCAAATTTTTGCTAGATTTATTAAATATGAGTGATAAAATACCGAATTTAGACCAAATACCAAATGTATTAGGTTATATGGTTTTGGAAGAAGATACTATTTTAACTGTAATTTATTTTCAAAGAGTTACAGTACATTTCTGAAATAATTTGGCATGTTTTTAAACATAACTTAAGACACAGCTCAAATAAAAAAAAAATTTTCTTAAATATGTGTTTAAATAGGGTGCTAAATTTTTTCAGAAATGTACTTGAATGATAAAATTTTGACCGTTTTTGTCATGGTTATAATTTTAAGAGTTCAGGTGATTTGGAAAATAATGAGCAAATAGCAAATTTGGCATTGAAAATTGCTTATACAGCAGTTAAAATACCAGTTAATCCAGATACTAAGGATTCATTTAAAAGAATTTCGAGTAATTTCAACAAAAAAATTTCTTTTTTTATTAAATTTCAAATTTTAAAAATAAAGTTGTAATGCCAAATCAATATGTATTTATGATGACTATTGCTAATAAACGAATTTATTTAGTCAAAAGAGCCCATACTTCTACTGAAGTCAATATGTGAATACTCACAAAAGTAATTGAATTTTTTAAGGACTTTTAAATTATTTATGTGATCATTAAACATTTAAATTTATAAATATTTTGGATGCATACAGCAGTTATAATGAAAAATCATCGCCGTTCCGGAATTTTTTTTGAGAATTTTTTTGTTGTTTGGTTACAGTTATAAATTATCAAAAAAAAATTTTCAGTAACGGTAATGGTAACGCTCATGCTTCTTTTTCATTAAAACTGCTGTAATCATCTAATTGATTTGGTCAACTTTTTAAACAAGTTTCTTTTTTGTTGTTGAAAGATTCAATGGAAACTGTTTAATGAATAAAATTGACCAAAGCCAGATTCTTCTTTTTTTTTTTTATATTTATTTTATAATTTTATTTAATTAAAATTTGATCATTATTTCTAAAATAATTATTTAATAAATTATTTCAAAATTTAAAAAAAAAAAAAATTTTTTTTTAATTTTTAAAATTTCAGCATTTAAAAAATATGTTGTACATTTAAAAATCTCAAAAAAAAAATTTGAAATTATTTTTAAAAATTGTATAGAAAAATGTATATTTTGGCTGAAATGAAAGATGTAGTCCATGTTAAACCATGGTACTTTGATCAAGACTTATTAAATGTTATTGAAGATGAATTAAATAAAAAATTTGCCAATAAAATTATTTATCAATTGGGTCTATGTGTTGCTTTATTTGATATCAAAGATATTGGTGATAGTTCTGTTCTACCTGGTGATGGATCCTCTCATACTAAAGTCGTATTTAGATACGTTATATTTCGACCTTTTATAGAAGAAATCTTAGTAGGTTAGATCAATTTTAATTTAGACGAAAAAATTTTTTTTTTTAAATTTTAAAAATTTTTCAAGGCAAAGTAAAAAGCTCTAGTAAAGAAGGTGTCTATGTGAGTCTTTCCTTTTTCGATGATATTTTTATACCAGCAAGTAATTTACAAAAACCGTCAAGATTTGATGAAAAAGAACAATTGTTTATATGGCAATATGATACAGGCGAGTCTGTACATGATCTCTATATAGACATAGGCGAAGAAATTAGGTAATAATTAAATTGAAAAAAAAAAAAAAATTTTTATTTTGAAATTTTTTATTAAAATAAAGATTCCGTGTAGTTAATGAAATATTTGTTGATACAACACCAACAGGCCCACCGAAAAAAAATGACTCAAATATTCTAGGTACATCTAGTGTAGCACAAAGTAAAGAAGAAACAAAATGTCCATACACAATTATAGGTTCAATTAATGAACCAGGTCTTGGTTTATTAAACTGGTGGAAAAGTTAGAGAATAAATCTCAACAGCAACAAAAAAAAATAAAAATTTGTTTAAAAATAGCTTATATAACTTTCCTAAATCATACATTTCATAATGTATTATTATATAATAAATTTAAAAAAATATATTTGAAAAATTACATGATTTTTTAATTTTTTGATTGAATCCTTTTTGAAACAAATAAAGCTATGATTACCCTATTGCGTTGTAAAGTTATAAATCATAGAAATGTGACTAAAGTTTTAACTTGTTCCAAATATAATTTTACCACTTCGAATTGTGTTCGAAATGAAAGTGAAGGAGAAAGTGTTATTAAAAAAAGCGATTATTATGATATAGTTGTATGTGGTGGTGGTATGGTTGGTGCTGCTATGACTTTAGCACTTGGTCAAGATAACATTTTTAAGAATCTTAAAATAGCTATGATTGATACAGCACCGGAGAAAAAAGATTACGATAGTCCTGAAATTCATAATTATCGTGTTTGTGCTTTAAGTCCCAGCACTATTGAACTTCTTAAAAGTAACCTAAAAAAAAAATTATTTTAATTTTTTAATTTTTTTTTGATAAAAAATAGGAGTTGGATCTTGGGATTTTATAACACAGCATAGACACGGTGATGTACATAACATGCACGTAAAATTCTTTATCGAAATTAATCTTGAAAAATAAAAATTTTTTTTTTTATGTTGTAAAGGTCTGGGATGGTAGTTCCGATGCATTTATATCATTTAAAAATGAAGAAGGTTCTAATTTAGCATGGATTGTTGAGAATGATTTAATCTTAGCAAGTTTAAATAGAAATTTATCAAATTTTGACAATGTTAAAGTCTTTTATTCAAATAAAATACAAAGTTTTGATCAAAATGAACAGAGTGTTGATTTAAAATTAAAAGACGATTGTTCAATTCGAACAAAGCTTTTAATTGGATCCGATGGCGGTGAGTCATTTATAAGAAAACAAGCTAATTTAGACGTAACTAAATGGGACTATGATCAAACTGCTATTGTCTCTACTCTTAAACTTGCCAATGTAATTCTTTTTGTAAAAAAATTTAATTTAAAAAAAAATTATAAATTTTAGTAGAAAGGTCCTAATTTTACAGCTTGGCAAAGATTTTTATCAACAGGACCAATTGCTTTATTACCAGTAAAAAAAAAAATAGATAATATATTGTTTTAGAATTTATTTTAAATAATTTAAAAAAAAAAAAGTTAAATGATGAATATTCGTCATTGGTATGGTCGATAAAAAAGAATTTAGCTAAAGAGTTATTGTCAATAAGTGACTCTGAATTTGTTCATAGAGTCAATGAAGCGTTTGTTAAAGAAGATTTTAAAAGTGATTTGGGTACAGGTATTGAAAATTTAGTTCAAAATGGACTTGATTTAATGAGAAATGGTAAAATTTAAAATTAAAAAAAAATTTTTTTTTTATTTTATTTTTTGTTTAAGTTTTACCAAATGGCAATAATTTGATATCTGATCACGAGACTACTGTTAGACTCTTACCACCTAAAATTGAATCATGTGGACCAAGAGGAAGTTTTCCTCTATCGTTTTTGCATTCAAGTAATTATGTAACTAAAAGATTAGCTCTTATTGGGTGAGTCTAGGACTTATTTAGTTTTGTAAAGAATTTTTTTTTTTGAATTATTTTTTATATTAAGAGATTCAGTTCATAAGATACATCCATTGGCTGGTCAAGGTGTTAATTTAGGATTCGGTGATGTAATAAGCTTGCATGAATGTTTGAGAGAAAATGTTCTATCGGGTACTGAAATTGGTTCTTGGCATTTTTTAAAGCAATACGAAGCACGTCGTCAAAGAGAGGTCTTTCCAAAAATGGTTGGTATTGATGCATTGAATAAATTGTACACTGATTATGATTATGGAGGTGCTTTTATTAAAACTCCTCTAGTTGCTCTAAGAACTATTGGTTTAACTATTTCAAATAGAGTACTTCCTCTAAAGAATATCTTCGCTCAACAAGCAATGAAATAAATTCTGTTTTTTTTTTGATCTCTAAATTTTAAATAAAGAATTTTCATTTTTTACATTTTAGATTTATTTTTAATAAATTTGAAACTTTGACCATGAATTTAAAAATTTTTTATTCTTTTCTTCTTTATATTGATTTTTATAAAAAATAAATAATCAAAATTGAAGAGCTTAAAAAAAGTTTAATTGATTTAAATCTTTCAAAAATTGATACCAACTTTGCTTTCTAGCATTTTTTTTAATTAAATTATTCGGGCATAACGAAACGAATAGGTTACTTCATATGCTTTTTCAATTTGGCGAGTATTTTGACTTTTTTAAATAAAAAATTTCCGCTTTATCATTTTTCGTAAATGCAACTGTTTTTAGAAAAAAGCTTTAACTGAAATTTATCTAATCTTTCTATTTTAAAAATATATAATTGTAACGCTTAAAAGAAAAGCAGAGAAATTTTTTTATTAGAGACTCAGACTTAAAATGACTCAAGTCTTTTTATTTCGGTTTGCTCAGACTTATCTGAAAATCTTAAGAAGGCAAAGACTGAGACTTAAAAATAAGTCAATAAAAATTTCTTGTTTCACTATCTCTGCTTATTGTTAAGCCTGCTAACTATTTGCAATTTGTGCAAAAAATAAATCCTGTGAAGGTATGGCTTTTTTGGACCACAACTTATGCGTTAACAACAAACAAATAAACAGACTACAGTCAACTCTCGTTAATCCGAACTTTGATAAGACGAACTTTTTGAACTGAAACGAAAAATTTTGACCACTAAATTGTAGTTTTCCATTCAAATATACAGTCAACTCTCGTTAATCCGAACTTTTTGGGAGTAAAAAATCATGGTTCGAGTTAATTTTGTTCGATTTAACGAACTATATTTGAATAGAAAACTACAATTTAGTGGTCAAAATTTTTCGTTTCAGTTCAAAAAGTTCGTCTTATCAAAGTTCGGATTAACGAGAGTTGACAAGACCAAATTGATAAGACCAAATACCATAAAAAGACTAGTAAATGAGTTACCAAACGGCAAAAGCATTGGCTTCAGCGATGTGAGCAATGAAATGCTAAAATACGCGAATAGCACAAAACTTTACCACTATATCAGTAGAATATTCACCACAATGATAGAGAAAAAAGTAAATCCATATCATTTTAACATTGCCATCTTAAAACCCATAATAAAAGACCATAGTAAGTCAACAAAAGACCTAAATAATCTAAGGCCTATTGCAATCTCAGATGCAATATCTAATCTCTTTGAATCAGTTCTTCTTGACCTTCTTTTAATAGACCATACGGACCATGAAAAACAATTCGGATTCAAAAAATCTTCCTCATGTAGCCATGCCATTTTTGGCCTGAAACAAGCTATAAAAATATGTAAAAAGAATAAAAGAATGTTATATGCATTTGCTATAGACGCATCTAAGGCCTTTGATAAGGTGAACCGAGAAATACTTTGGTGTAAAATGATAGACCTGAATATTTCTCCAGCACTGATACATGCCATCATGACCTATTACAGTGACTCAAAAATGATCGTCTGTAACGAAAACGAATACTCTACACCGTTTAAAACAAGTATTGGTGTACGTCAAGGCGGAGCCCTCTCCCCAAAGCTCTTCTCAATTTATATTGAACAACTCTTAGTAGACTTAGAAAATTTAGATGTAGGCATAAAACACAAAAATGGTAAGATCGAAGTCTTAGGCTACGCCGACGACATCATGACCCTAAGCGAGACAAAAAAAGGTGCTCAAAAACAAATTGAAATAGTCGAGTCATACGGTATACAATGTGAAATAAAATACAACCCAGACAAAACTACTCTTACTGTCTTTAATGAAAAAATAAACCGCTGTGCGAGAGATAGATTGCTTGATATCTGGCAAGGAGATATTAAATTAGATGGAATGACGATAAAAAAAGCCGAAACTATTAAGTACTTAGGGGTTGTAGTCGATGAAACTGATAGGAACAAAAAACACCTAGCCAAAAGGAGAAAACTCGCTCTGGCAGCCTGCGCTAAACTAAAAACACTCAATATATTCACTGACCACACATGTCCATACCTAAAGGGCCATCTCTATAAAACCTTTGTTCGACCAGTACTAATGTATGGCCTAGAGACTTGCGACCTAAAAAAAACTGAAATAAACGTAATCAAAAGAACGGAAGGTAATATTATCAGGAGTCCCAACTCGATGCAATTATAGGAGTCCCAACTCGATGCAAAACCACGGACCTTTTGCACTCGTTAAATATCGACGACACCAGAATTTACTTGGAGAATCAAAAATTAGATTTCATCCTTAGGCTAATAAACAACAAGAACACTAAAAGCCTTCTCTTAGAACATTTAGATGGCGATGGAATTGTTCATCTTTGGTCAAGCACAGCATATATATTTGAGGACAAACCTGATAGATGAAGTCGCCTCCCTCTGCCGAATAGTATCTTACCTGAACAAGACTGAAATAGACTCCGAAAAAAGAATCAGCGACACAGTTAAAAATATCAAAAAAGTCCTCAGCGCCAATGGCGCAAGCCTCAAGAAAGACCTATTTGAAATAATAAAATTTAAACCATCAACCAACCAAACGTAACAATCGTCATCAAAACAATCAAATGCTCATCCTTCTATAAATTTTTATCATTTTACTATTTAGCTTCTTTTTTTATATAATTTTTAAGATAGACCTAAGTTCTGTACATATATGTATATATTTTTACCTTCTGGTTTTATTTTAAACTTTTATACGAATTAACAAGATGTACCTTATTTGACGGTACATCTAAAAAGTGGTCGGTTAAGCGGCCTTTTGGAAATAAATAAATAAATAAATTAAAAAAAAAATAAATAAAAATATTTATTTTAATTTTATCAAGCTTTTTTCTGAAAATTTATTATAAATAACGTACTTTTTGCCGTTTATAAAATTGGAAGTTTTATAGAATTCAAAGTTTTATTATCAAGATTTCCTAAAGGGTGAAGTTTAATTATACAGTGAATTATTGTTTCCCAAATTTTTCCAATCCTTTTACATGTAAAAAAAATTCGATAGAGACTAGAGAGACCAGAGTCTCGATAATTATTTTATTATCGAGACCTTTTTCTTAAGTAAATTGATACACATCAATGTAAATTTTACTTTTTTTTCGAGACTTTATTTTTTTCATTATTTAATCAATTATATTGTATTAATTTTTCTATCAATTATCTTATACTTTTTTGTTTTTCAATTATTTTTATTTTCACACTTAATTATTAATTACATATTATTTTCTTACAAAAAAGGACATAACAATAAATTCTTTCCCGTTAAATTATGATTTCGCTTTAAATCAATTGAAAAAATATTTAATTAAAATGATGAAAAGATTTTTCATATTAGAAAAAAGTGAATCTTGCAATTATAAAAAGAAAATGATTTACTGTAAGTTGATGTCAAATTAGAAATAAGAAAATGATGTTCAAATTTTTTGAAGTCAAATTACAATTAAAAATTTATGCTTTTTTTAATTGATGCTAAATTTTATTGATACAAAAAAAATTAATACAAAAAATTACGCAGAAAAAAAATATAAAAATAACAATTTTCTAAAAAGTTTTGGTTTCACCATAGCACTCTCTAAATTCTGTTTTTAATGCTGTTAATTGAATATCAACTTCTTCATAAACTTTTCGAAAATCCGAAAAAATTTAAGAAGATTTCAATTTTCAGTTTTGAAGAAAAAGTATTTCTTTTAAAATTAGAAGATTAAATTTTCACTTTTTTCGAGACATAATTATCGAGACTCGTTTTTTTGTTTCCCAAACGAGTCTCGATAATCGAGAATTCACTGTACTCATCCTGAATTAAACTCATCCTAATCGATATCTAATTTTTTTATGTTTTTGTTATTAACCTCAAATAAAATATGGATGTATAAAAATTAAAAATTTTCTTTTTTTTTTTTCAAAATAAAAATTTAATTTTAACTAATTTGCTTGCCTCTCTTTTCTGAGGATTTTTATTCAGATATGACCTTTTCCTTTTATTTTTAAAAAATCAAAATTTACGCCCAATATAATTTTAGAACATTTTCCCTTTTTTTTCGGTTTTTAGCTCGCTTAGTTTAGTGCAAAAAATGTAATTTTTGGTAAGATCATGTAAGAAAATGTAAAATTTAGTTAAATAAAGTTATCGATGAAAAAAATCAAGAGAAAATTTTCAAATCATCATTTATTTTTGTTCCTGAGAAATGTTTGCATAAATTATATCTGTTTATATCGGCAAAAGAGTCTTTTAGTTTTTCAGGAAAAGATATAAATAAATGATTATATTTATTTTACTAAAAACTACTGAAAAAAATGAAAATTTTTTACATACAGTCCAATTCTGAATTAAGTTCACACTCGGCTTAAGCCAAAGTTTCTGATTTATTAAACAAATGAACGTTTGTCAAAATATTTTATTTTCTCAGTAACGAAAAGGATAAAAATTGTCCAGTTTGGATTTAATTTGCCCCAAAAAACTTTACTCATTAAATTTCCACAAATTTTATTAGATGAGAGAAGGAGAAAAAAACATAAATATAGGAATCTAAAAAAAATACACATAAGATTACATTTTCTTACTTACAAAATTTAACGTAAGCTTACGTAAGTTTACGTAATTTTACGTAATCTTTCTTAAGGTTCGGTAAAATATTGTAAAAATCAACAATGAAAAATCTGCTTTTCATAACTAAAAAAATGATTTTCACACCCAAACCGAAAAAATAAAATTTTGGGTTGTAAAAATCTCTTTTTTAGTTGTTTTTCCCATTTTTTAACTAAATTCAAAAAATTATTATAAAAATATTTCCAACTATAAAAAATTGTCTCTTATGGATTCTTTTTCTTACTTTTCAGATTATCTTTTTAAACTTAAATTTAAAATTTTATTTTAAGTAAAGAAAAGAGAACAAAGGACCAAAAAAATAATAAAAATATAGCATATAAACAACCATATGTGATTTAATTAAGGTGCCCAAACAATAAACCGTAGTTTAGCTAAATAAATTTTTGGAAATTTTTTAAAATTGTTTTTTAGGGTAGTTTTTTACGCTGAATTCAAATTTCGAATTAGTTTTTGTTTAGGACTTTTTGTTTTCCCGAAACGACAACAGAAATTTCCTAATTTTTTAAAGAATTTTAAGTCCAAAAAATATTTTAATAAACTTCCAAAAATTTTTTTTGAAATCATCTTTGAATATATTATTCAAAATTCATTTGTCTCTATATTGAAGGCATGGTCGTTTCATGTAAAAATATTACCTTCAATATTGAAGGCATGGCCGTTTCATGTAAAAATATTACCTTCAATATTGAAGGTAATATTAACTAAAAACACTAAATTCCTTTATTTTTTGGAATTTAATGTTTTTCAATCCAACTTTAAAGGCTTTGTACATAAAATTTCAATTCGTCATTTCAGTTCATGCAAATTCAAATAACTCTTGAAACGAAAGTGATAAAAGTGTTCTGTAAATTGCTAAAAAGTGTAACAATTTTGCTACACTCGAAAATATAGCTCTGCAAAAACGTTGCAGATTGCATACAGAACCTTTTTCAATTGCGTGCAAAATTTGCATTGTTACAGACTTTTTGCAGACCAATATTTTTGGGTGTAGCAAAATTGTTTCACTTTGTAGCAATTTAAAAAATAAGTTTATCACTTTCCGTTCAAATGTAATTTGAATTTGCATGAATTGAAATGATGAATTGAAATTTACTGTACAGAGCCACTTTAAATTAATTAATAAATGATGAATGGATAATTTGATAACAATCAATTAGTAAATTTTTTCTGTAAAAAAAAAGAAACAATAGTTATTCCAAACAAAAATAATTTTTTTCCAAATAAAAAGTATTTTTTTCTAAACAGAAAAAGTGAATACTAAATAGATATTTATTGAAAATATAATATAAAAATCTTTGATTAAATAATTTTTTGTTTTTTAAATTTAATATTTTTTATCTAAATCAAAAGTGTTTTTGATGAATTAAAGATTTTTTTTATAAATAAGAATTTTTTTTATATATAGAATTATTTTCTGTTCAAAGCTACAGTATTTGATTTTGCAGGTCTTCCTCTTTTATTCACTTGAACAAATTCTTTATCTACTTCATTAAAGTCCCTGTTCATTATTTTAGCCAACGCAACAAAATGCTTGCAAATACCATATTCTGAGAAATATGAACAGTTGCAAAACTTTGGACAAACGCTAACTGAATATTTTAATTCGCGATTGACTAGCTAGCTTGATTAAATTGTTATACCTTTTTAAAGTAAGATCCAATCTTACTTTTAAAAGGGATAACAATCTTCGGCGAAGCTATCTTGGGATTAAGATCATTTAGCATTTTTACCATCATTTTGCACCCATTCAAAACATTGGAAAATTCATTACATGTATAAATTAACTTTATTATTCTATTAAAGCCTTCTGTATTGTTATTAGTTGAAGAAAATCCGTATGGACGACGTAAAAGTTTTTAGTTAATCCACTGACTATTAACCCAATGGTAATTAAAATAATTTATAAACTCATTTAGTTCTGGGATTGAATTCCACCTGAGGTAAGCTTTATTCTGAATAAAAAGAAAGTTTTCTTCTGTAGTTGAGTAGAGCTTTGGATTTGTGTCTAAAAGTCTCATAATAACATCTTTTACAGGCTGAGGCAAACCGTTGCAATTTTTGTACTTATTGTCAACTTGATGATTATGCTCATGTTTTTGAAATAAAGAGCCAGTGCTTTTGACCCAATTTTCTGATTGGTCGATTTTTTTTTCAACCAATCAGAAAATTGGGTTCTGCTCGAAAATTCGGGTTTTAGTGCATGCTCCACTCAGCACGGAAATACGGTAAATTAGACAATATTTATCTTGTAGATTCGAAATTAATGTTTAATATTCGTAAAATTAATTAAATAATTAAACTAAATATTCTATTATGAATTGAACTCCAAGCGCCTATACTATATAGTAAAGAACTCAGTTCTGCAATATTGTTCAAGTTCAAATTTTTTAACACAATTGTCAAGCGATATTAAGTAACTAAGTTTGAAGCTTGAGTCGAAGCATCTCTTAATTCAACATTGGTTGTACATTCAAAATTTGATTCGTTTGTTCTGTAATTTACCATATCGAAATAATATAAACTATCTTCAATTTCTTGTTTTGGAAAGATCATGTGACCACACAGCTCTTCAAAAAATAATTCTCCATCTCTTTTTTCAATTTTTTATGCATTTTTCCTACTTGATTAAGATATGTATTCCAGTGGTTCAAGTTACCAAGAAGTTTTAACTGAATTATTCGGGACAAAAGCAAGGTGTAACACTCAATTTCATAAAAAAAATAAAAATTTTAATATCTGATTAAAAATTGAAACAAAGTTTAATTTCTTTTCAAGAAGAAATCTCATTAAAATCTAATTTATTTTTTAAGTATTAAAAATATGTTTTAGTTTCTAGTGTTAATAGTCAAATCACCATATAGTCGAATCAATGAAAAAGTATACAAGTAAAAACAACTATGTTCACTACGTTTTTTTTCATGCATTTTTATAGAAAAATAAAAAAATATAAATAAAAATTTCTGATTCGACTAAGTTATCTTAATCGAACGGAGTGAGCGCATGGCCGAGTGGTGTAAGTCGAGACCTTTGGAGCGAAAGGTCTAAGGTACAATTCTCACATAGTGATGAAATTTTCTAACATCGTAAGATGTTAAATGCAAAATTAAATTAAATAAAAAAAAGACTAATCGTAATCGACTTGCATAAAAAACAAAAGCTAAGCGGATG
>NTPY01000211.1:147258-176309 GCA_002922825.1 Brachionus calyciflorus
CCATTCAATCAACTCGTTTACCTAATCTCTTTCCGATAATATTTTTTTCGGAAAATAAACAAAATTCTGAACAAAATGTCAAATTATCAAATCTCCAGCTCGATGGGAACATATTTTTTGCCTTAATTTAATCTTCGGACAAGCATTTTTGGGCACCCGTTATTTAGGATATTTCGATTTTTTAAGAGCAAAACAGAATTTTAATGTTGTTTTTTCGACAATTTTTGCTTTTAAATGATTGAAAAAATAGAAAGGATATTGACACTAATTCGCAAACAACTTGCCATTTTTATTTACTTCGTGGGATCCCATAAAGATCCCATTCCTAAGGTTTTTTTTTTCGATATATATGAATTTCCTATCAATGAAAACAAAATTTTCCATTAAAAAATTTAAAAGCTCAGGTTAAATACGGGAAAAGAATAGAAAAAAGTATAAGTGTTTTTTGATAAATTGCATTTTTCACTGATCATTTTCGAACATAATGTTTAACACCCTATCCGTGGTTATCTGAGGGCCCCTCGAGACCCCCCCCCCTTATCGGTTTAGAAGTGAAATTTCGCCACACCATCACTGCTGATTAGGGAATTATAAGACTTGGATTTTTTCTTGTTTTACAGTTTCTAAAAATTTTTTCGAGAAAAACTTACGCCTATTTCGGATAATTTCATATTAATTTTTGGGTGTAATAACACTTTTTTGGGTGTGAAAATCTTTTTTCTATCGATTTTAAAAGAAAAATCTTATTTTTTTCGAAATGGGTTGTTTTTTTCATCAAATTTTTTTTGGGTGTCAAAATCAGATTTTTTGTTGTCAAAAGGTTTTTTCCCAAAAAGTTGCATTTTCAAAAGATTTGAATTTGCAACTTTTTGATAAATAAAAAAATTTAAAATTAAAAAAAAAAATGCGGTTTGTACGATCGAATTGAAAGTTTTAGGTTTATAAAAATCCAAAAGTTTGATTTTACATATTTGATTGTCATCAATTTAAGTTTTTTTCAATTTGTTTAATTTACTATAATTTTTCAAATATTCCTTTATCCTACTATGTAACTCTAATTTTTAAAAAAGTTTCTAGTATAGTTATAAAAGTATTTTCATTTTAAGTAACAATCTTTAATTTTGACTTTAATTTTTTTAAGATTTCAAAAAATATTTTAAGGCACTATTTGATTTTTGAATAAGAAAGTATAATTGAAATTAAAAACTAAGTAAAGAAATTTAAAAATTTGTTTATTCAAAATCTTATTGAATTAGAATTTTTTCGATTTACATAATATTAAAACATGATTATATTCATGATTTATGTAAATAATTGAAACTTGGTTTATTTCATTTCATTTGGTTAGTCAAGATGAAATTCAACCCCTAAAATTAAATATTATTTAAAACTTAATAGATCACTTTTAAACCTACAAGAAAAATTTAAAGCATCGATAAAATATTGATTTTTTTAGCAATGAATTCATCTTTTGAATTTAGATCTGAGAAAGACTCCGTTTCTTGATAATTCAATAAATTTTTTCTCTTCCCTCTATCTAATCTTTTCTGAATTTCTCTAATAGACTTGGTTGAATCGTTAAGTTCAATCTCTTTCTTTGAAGAAGGAAAGATTAAAAAAAAAGATGTATTAAAAACAAAACTTTATACCTTGTCAAGTGTTTGAAATAAATAATTTGAATCAAATAAAGTATATTAGTTATTGTATCAGAAATATTTTTTTATTATCGATGAAAATTGATTTCGGCAAAAGCGGCAATTTTATTTCTTCTACAAGCGCTTTAATCGTTTCATTACTCCAATAATCGATTCTTTGCCAATAAATCTGAGCTTTGTGAAGAACTTAGCATTTTTGTTTTAATATATTTTAACGATGTTTATATCGGCGACCAGGGAAAAGTCCTCCTCATCGACCCTATCGTTCAAGAACTGTTTAAGGTCGGTAACGTTTCTGTGATAGACAGGGATGCCATTTATGATAATCTCGTAGACAATCAGTAAGTTATACACGCTGTCCATTTTACTTTTTTTTTGTTTATTAATTTTATTATTTTATATGAATTCTCTCTTTTTTTTAAACATATTTTAATTTCGAACGCGTGTTCTATAAGATTGTGTGAGTGACACGCTTGTCTACTGAGAAATTTTCTTTTTTTTCTTTTGTTTGAGGGAAATGATTTGAAAGAAGAGACATGAATAAGAAGCTTTGGAAGTTTTTGCAGAGTAAGTTTTTCACTATAAGAAAACATGTCATGGGAGAGTTATATAAATTTAAAGCTACTTAGATTTATGATTAGGCGCTCTCTACATTCTAGATAATTACAGCACTTGCTTCGAATAAAAGGCGTGAGCGTTACCCTAACCGGCATTGTGAATTTTGGTACAAAAAACAGTACAAAAATAATCAAACTTGAATAAAAAATTAAAAAAACACCCCTGCAATGAAAAAAATATGCAACTAAGTGCAGCTTATAAGAAAGTCTGCAAAACCTCTGTATTCTGTAAAAGAAAATAAAATTTTTAAAACAATTTTTTAAAAATGAAAATTTTAATTACCAAGGAAGCTAAAGCATTTAACAACCAAAATATCCAAAAAGACGCTTTTTAAATTCAAAAGAACGCTAAATTGTTATGTTTCATTATCAAAAAAATTTAGTCATACACTGTTAATAAGATATGTAAGAAATCAAAAAGAAGTGCCAACTTTAATGTTGGATGGTATTTGTATATGTACAGACAAAAAAATAAAAACTAATCTTTATCTTGGCAATTCTTTTAGATTTCTTACATATCAAGTTAACAGTGTACAAATAAACCTGATAAATTTATGCTTTATTAAATTTTATTTATTTTTGCAGATTGCAGAGATTATGCAGACTTTGTTATAAGCTGCAACTTATAAAGTTGCACTTAGTTGCATATTTTTTTGTTTGCAGAGGTGTTTTTTTAATTTTTTATTCAAGATTGATTATTTTTGTACTGTTTTTTTGTACCAAAATTCGTAATGCCACCCTTACCAAAAGTGTTAGTTAAATTTTTGGAATAAATTAGTAATTTCCGCTTTCAAAATAAAAATTTAGGTTTTATTGTCGGTGAAAGATAAATAAGTACTAAATGAATTTTATACGATGATTTTAGTATCAGGGAAAAAAGGACTAGAGAATTAAGTACTAAAAATATTTTAGTACTAGATGAAATAAATAAAAATCGATTTTAATATTTTCTTTTAATTTAAGAATTAAGTACTAAAATTTATTTTGTATAAAAAAATGGATGGTAAATAAATTATTTCTTGATCTATCACTTTGATTGTAGCGGTGCATTTATGTCTATTGCTTAAACTACTATAAAATTTTTGCAAGCTTTCTTTATTGGTGCTTTTCCACCACCAAATCTGGTTATCATATAAAACTATTGTATGTCCTTTTTTTAATTTTGTTTTAATTTTTCAATTTTAAGTTTTTTTAAAAATTAATTTTCAAAAATCAAAATCATAAGATAATTAATAAAAGAAAAGTTAGAACATCAACCCTCAAAAAAATCTGTTTTGGCTAATATCGATAATTACTGGACACAACTATGTTCATGAGAATAGCGCAAAAAAATAAGTCCTAAAGTTAGTATTATCAGTATTATCTAATTGATAATTTTAATAAAAATATCAGTACAGAGCTTTTTATGTCTTTTCGGACTACTTTTTTAAATTTTTTTCATTTTTGTTATAAAAAAAAAACTCTTTATGTTTTAGTTTCAGTCGAAAATCGATTTGGTATTAAATTATCACCGTATTAATATCCTAAATATCAATTTAGTTCTAATTTACCTAATTTTGCATTTGGTATATATTTCAAAATGAGCATTTAGTACTAAAAGTCTTATTTGGACATTTAGTATTTATTTACCTCGTACTTGTTTCATCGTATTAAAATCATTTAGTACTTAATTACACTCAATCTTGACGGTTAAAATAATATCCTGTATTTTAGAATATTGTTTAAATCTTTATTATATGATATAAGGGGGGATAGCTCAGTTGGTACCGTCATGGGCGACCAAGCAGAAGGTCGAGAGTACAAATCATGTGCGAGTAAAAAAAAATTCAAATGAGTTCCCAAATTATCTCCTGGTGTTATATTGAGTAAAACACCTAACTAACCTAGCTTGTGGCCGTCGAAACGCTACTTTAATTTAATTTACTTTAATTTTATATTTACTTCTCAAATATTATATTTGGAGGTTAATTCAATTCAATAAATAAATAAATATAAAAACTGATTGTGTACCTTAAAAATTAAGTACGTAACATTTGTTAATATTTTTGCTACTCAATTTAATAATTTTATACAATTTATTATTTTTTCTTAATTTTCTACAATTATCACATGTCGTAAAAATGGTTACTGGTTTTTCGAAAAATGTCCTAAAAAATGATAACATGTGACTATTTTAAATACGCAATTAATGGCTAAGTGAATTTTTTAAAGACCAATCCTTTTATTTTTTACATTTTAAAATTTTTGTTGATATTTAAAGAAAAGAGGATTAGTCTTTAAGTGAAAAAATTTTATCAAATCAACAATACTGGATTAAAATTTTTTCTTGGGTACCTTTTATTTAAAAAGAAAAAAATAATTTAGAAAACAACATTAATATAATGTTTAAGACATTAAGCATAACAAAAAATACAAAATAAATATTAAACAGACATTTGCATATCGGCAAAATTGTAAAACGTGTCGATTTGGTGCATCAAATTCGATGATGGATAACTCACAAAAACTTAAATATAACAAAAAATTAATTTCTAAATTAATTGTTTTTATTAAAAAACTAATATAATTACCTGGTTTTAATTTTAAACTTTCAACAAGCTCATGACACTGTCTACTTGCGTCATTACCATTAAATTCAAGACCAATAATGGGTCCATTTTTTAAATAATCATTGAAATTCTTCGTACCAAAAACATTTTCAGCGCTTAATTCGCTTAGATTATACTTTTTGGCTTGTACTAGTAAAATATGTGAATAATTGTTCTTGATTTCGTTGATTAATTGAGAAGCTTGTATTTCTTGATTTTGTTGTGCTTGATCTGTTGAATCATTTGGAAAGTATACAACTAAAACAGACTCACTTGTTGGTCGATTTGAAATTCCCAATGTAAGCGGTATCAAAGTATCTGTCTTTGAAAATGTTAGTTTAAGTTGATTACAAGTAAATTTATCTGGTAGTGGAACATAATCAATCAATTGATATGTTTGACTTAAAAATGAATAATTTAATTCTCCTGGTACTGGTGTAAAATCATGAATATTATTCCAATTATTATTGAAAATTGAGATTTTAGCATTTTTAAGTTGCTCGGTTAATTGAGCATAATTAATTGTTAAACAAGAAAATTTCATACTTGTCGATGATTCAATAATCGGTTGTGTTCCACACGATAAAAATGTAGTTATACGCTTACAATCTCTTGTTCTAAATTGTTGACAAACAGTGGCTAAATTACAATCGCTACAATCACGAATAAAGACACTACCTTTGCTCGGTCCAATAAAAAATTTACAATTTTTACAATCGTCAATAGAGACCTGGGCAACATTGTCGAATAAATAAACAACACAATTCTCCAAATTTTGTATTATAAATTGCATACCGTTAATACTACCCGGGAGTTTAATAAAAACATCGTTTTGTTTATTCTCGATCATGTAGTCTTTTGGATCTACACGTTCGCGGACATCCCATGAATAGACTTTTGGTTGTTCTTCTAAAGATTGACTTTTAGCTGGTGGGAATAAATAGTATAATGGTGAGTATGGTGATGTAAATAAGCAACCCATTCTAAGTTTTTTATTATTAAAAGAATTTTTTTCGATTTTCTTCTTTTTTTTTTTTTTAAAAAATTATAATATTCCGATAAATTTTTTTTAAAGATAAATTTTTCTTTTTTTTTCAAAATGAATTTAGATCTCCTTAGTAACCAATTTTTATTTTACTTTTAAATACGTTTATGTATTAGAAGTGAGTGGAGCCTTATAATTTATTTTTTAAAGCCTTATTTAAAAAAACAAAATTAAAATTAATTTTATTTTCGAGTTTTTAAAATTTTTTTTTTAGTTATTGTTTAGATTATAAGGTCAAGTGGCTAGCTTTGAATTATTATGACTGGTTTTAGAAGCCATTTAATATTATAGGTATTCTCGGTAAAGAGAAATTCTTGCTCATCTGCTCATGCTAAATTATGCAACAAACATGCTAGATTTTATTTGAATCTCTGCAAAAACTGTGCAAATTATTACAGAATGCACTTAATGTAAAAGTATTGAAATCAACTGCGTAATCAAATTGCACAGTTTTTGCAGAGCTGCTCAGATTCATCATACTCGGATTATTCGTGACTATTTGAAAGTCTTTTAAAGTTTAATTTTCTAAAATCGTTTATTCCGAATCGAAAAAGTTGGTATTGTCTAAATAAATTGACCTGTCCACAATTTCGATATTTTCTGTGTCAAGATTTGTGTTAATTCCTTGATTCACTGGAAATAGCGTTCGGTGGCCATGGTTTCTGCCTATAGTGATGATTTCATTTTTTGAATCAATTGGTATTTCATCTGTTGAACTAAAATTGATTTTATTCTGACGATTATAGAAAAAAGTCAACCTCTTTCTATTTCAGTCCATGTGTCTTCTAGGACATTATGACTGAAACTTGAAGTTTCCTTGTCGGGTTTACTGATGTTATTTTTAATTAAACTATCGTAATTAAAAACTTTGGTTTTATTGTCTTGAGGGTTTAAAATCTCGAAGTTAAAATCATTGATTCCTTTTTTGATAGCAAAAAGTACGCTAAATTTAGGTTCGAAGCTTTTGACATGACCTACTCTTTGACGTAAATTTTTAAGCATAAGAAAATCGCCGACGTTGAAACTCATAAAAATCGATGATTTCTTGTCGAATTTTTTCATTTGATTCGATTGAGCATTCTCTAAATTTTTGATTTATTTCTTTAACCAGTTGGTTTTCGTCTTTTTTTATTTCGATTTTTAAACCTATGTCTTGACCTGAGGGCGAAATTTGTCGAACTATGGACATTATTGATAAAAGCGAAAACAATATCGCTTAAACCTTCGTCCCAGTTATCGTGCTGTTTATTCACAAAAGTGATCAACATTTGTTTTAAAGTTTTGATAGTTCTTTCCATTAGATCGTTGCATTTAGGATTATAGCCAGTTGTCTTCAGTTTCTTGATATTGTAAGTACTGCAGAATTCAGCGAAAATTTGAGCTTCAAAATTCCGAATTTGTTGATTAGATCTTCCTTAAGGAACATAATTGTGATCTCCGCTGTGTAGCTAGAACAGCTCTTGCTATTGAGAACTTAGAAAAGTGATCGATAGCAATATTTAAAAAGCGATTACTATTGGTGGTAGCTTTCAACGGGACTACAACATCTACACAGTACCCATATTTTATTCATTTTCATTGAAGCTATGATATGGATGTAAACCAATTATAAGAACAAATAGAACAAAAAAAGGTTCAACAACACTCTTCCCTCTAATAGTCTGTTAAAATTACAAAGCATCTTTTAACAGACCGATCTTTCTCTTTACAGTTAATTTTTCTCTTTACAGTTTCAACCTATGAGAAACTGTATCTTTATTTTAGCAAAACTCACATTGATTTTAATTTAGCCCCCGTTTTTTAAAATATAATTTTTTTAAGGTGATTGATGGCTTTGTTGAAAAAATTTTTCTAGCTCATCACATCTTTATTACATGAAAAAACCTTTAATTTTAAAAATAATATAAATTCTTGGGGCTGTGAAGTTCATGTCAATTCGCTCATTTCAATTCGCTATTTTTTCTTTAACTTTTTTTCGAAGCATTAAAAAATAGTTCTGCAAAATGTTACAAGATGTAGCAAATTTGCTACATTCCCATTATTAATCTGCAAAATGTGTGCACCCAAAATGCAGAAAAAAATTATTACAAACTCAGTATATGTATTTGCACATATTTTGCAGAGATTTAGCACAGTAAGAAAATTTATGTAGCAAATTTGCTACGTATTGTAACATTTTGCAGAACTAATTTTTAATGTTTGGAAAAAAAGTTAAAGAAAAAATAGCGAATTGAAATGAGCGAATTGACATGAAATTCACAGCCCCTAAATTCTTTTAGGATTGATCCTAAAATTCTACAAAAATATTGGTTTGATCGATTTGTCACTTATACTAATTTAAACGAAGTTTGCCTTAAAAAAAAAAACAAAATGACCAAAAAAATATGATTTTGTCTAAAATGAACTAAAATACTTTGACCATATTTTGTCCAATTTGCTTTGTTGGTTTTTCGAAAACGGCTTGATTATTTTTTTTCTATATGTTAAATATGACAATACTTCCTCTACAGACAAAAAAAGTCTAGTAATGGACTTAATAGTAATAACAAATGGGAAAAATAGTATGGAAATGATAAATAGAGGAAATAAAATTATGTTTGAAACTATTGGTGATGCTCTATTGGAAAGTAAGCTTGAATGTGTAATTGAAATCAAGGAAGTATTAAAAACAATTGGCGATGAAAGAAGAATTAAGCTAAATCAAATGCTAAGAATCGAATACTAGAACTTTTAACGATATTTTCTTTTTGTATTGTTTTTTCATTACTTTAAAATGTGAAATTTTGTATTATCTTTATTTTGGAAATTGTATATTATCTTCATTTATTTTTTTTTATTTTTTTACTAATATAAATCTCATGTAGTTTTTTTTAATTATTTATAATAACTTTTTTATTCTTATCAAATGTGATATTTATACTGAGTTGGAGGTCCGCGAAAGATACTCCAGCGTTTTTATCGCCTTTGCTGCGGCCTTTTTTCTGGAACCAATAAATAAATAAATATTCTTTTTCTAAAACAAACGATAAAGTGAATTTTCCAGAAAGAAAACAAAAAATATTGAGTGCCACAATGGTTTCGTAAACATACTCCTAAGAAGATATTATTGAAATCGATCTTAACAAAGACGCGACTTCAAATTCCGATTCAGAAACAAATTATTCAATTTGCACAAGAAGGCTTTTTCAATACTAAAAACATTAAAAAAATTTTCAGATAACAAAATTAACAAAAATTCAGAAAAAACTTTAAAGCATCGATCTTCGATAAATTTTTATCTTTTTTAATAGAAATATAGGATGTCCCTAAAGTACGGAAACGGAATTGCGGAATACGGAATTCCGTTGACCCAATTTCACGGAATTTTTTCGACTTTTTGGCTATTTTTCCAACGGAATAATAAAATCTATAACTTAAAATACTCAGTTAAACAATTCCTTGGTCAATATATGAGGCAGGCATTATAGAGCTGGCATATTCATTTAAAATAATTCTAGATGTTTCAAAATTTTTATTTCTAGTTTAAAATTAGAAAAAAAATTTCAAATTTTTTAGGTTCAAACTTTTTAAAATGAAATATCTTCTATTAATTTTAAAATGATTTGAAATTTTTTCAAAATATTTTACTTTAAAAATTTTTAAAATGAAACGAAATAAAAAAGAAATGAAATATTTGTTTTTCAAACTATTAGTTTTCTTCTTTAAACGAAAAAAGAATGAAATTTTTCAAAGTTTCAAACTTCATTTAACAACCCTAGTTTATTCAATCATCGCCCCTTTATAATTTGATTTTTTAAAATTGATTAGTCATTATCAGAGACAACAAAAAAATGCGTTCGCATTTTTTCGCATTTTTCTTGAATTTTGACTTAAAATACTCAATTTTTGATAATTTTTTCAGAAATTTTTTTGAAAAAAATTGAAAATAAGAGGAAAAAATGTAAAGAAAAAAAATGTGCGACTTTTTACTATTTCAAGTGAAATTGAATTCAAGAAACTTACACAAAATATAGTGTCACCAGTGATCACCTAATACAATAGACTCGTCGATTATAGATGATGTGAGACGGTAATAGTACCGGTAATGACTAATAGATAACGGAATTCTTAGACAAATTAATGAAAATGTATGGAAAAAAAGGTATTCCGTTAATTCCGCAGACTAATAATCTACTAAACTACGGAAATTCCGCACTTTAGTAGCTTTCGTTCGGAAAAAAAAGTCGAAAAAATTCCGTGAAATTGGGTCAACGGAATTCCGTATTCCGCAATTCCGTTTCCGCATTTTATGGACAACCAGAAATATATGAAAGAAACGTAGATTTAAAAATATTTTTATTATTAAAAAAAATTTACCATTTCTTCAATTTAAAAAATAAAAAGCTAAACTACAAAATTTTAATAAGTAATAAGCTTCTCATGATAATATGTCTCAGAATGGTTCATCTCTAATCATTTATTTCAATTATATTAAATAGAATAAGTTTTAAATAAATATATACACACAAAAAATTGGAACAAAAAAAAAACACCTAAATATCCTACGAAAACTAAGACAAAAAAAATACTTATTATTTTTGAAAAAATATCTTGTTAAATTTTGAACTTAACAAACATATTTAGTCTAAATCATCGGCTATTTTATTTTTAATTTTAAAAGCGCAACTTGTTTTATGTTGATCAGCATTATCACTCGGCAAAACACCTTGACTCTTCATTTGAATCATTTTCTCCATATTAAACATACTCTCCTTTTCCTCTTTATCAGTATGCTCCTCTTTTCGTTTCGATTCCTCACCAATTTGATCATTTATTTTAACACTTTTCCTTTTTTTCTTTTTATTCGAATTTTTTTTATTTTGACTAGTTTCACTAGTTGTTGAAATCTCCGTATTATTATTATTATTATTTACAAAATTCGAATCATCACTCGATTCAGAAAAACTTCTTAATCTAAAATTAACTTGAGCATATTCGTCATTATTATCGGCATTATGCGATGGATCCGAAATAGTTCTATTTCTCTTTTGATTCTTTTTTTTATTTTTATTACTATTAGGTCGTTTCATACCAGTTATAGTCGAACCGGGTTTAAACACATTACGAACTACTTGTTTATTAAATGAAACACTTTTTTTAATTGTACTCAATTCTTGATTACTACCATCAGGACTATGATTTGATTCAAAACTAGATCTCAAACTACCTTCACCCTCCGATATGGATCTTGATTTCTTAAGTATACCTTTAAGAGTACCACTATTCATAGACGAACTCAAACTAGATCCATTATCAAAGTCATTAGATGATGTCGATGATGTGGATATTAAATGATTACGTACATATTCATCTTTATCATCATCATCATCGTCATCATCATCTGAATCATTTTTTTTAGTAATATTCTCAAAATTAACAATATAGTCTTTTTTACTCATTTTATTAATTTCTTCGTTGTCATTAGATTTAACCTCAAAGACAACTTGATTTAATTCTTCATTAAGTCTATCGATAATTATGACATCATGTGACATTTCATCAGGTAGAGTGTCCGTATATTTAGACGAAATAAGAACTTTATTACAATCTTGTACAGATTCAAATATAACTTGAAACAAATCATCGCTTATAAAATTAATTTGATCATACTTAATTTTTGAGCCTAAAAAGTTTATGTAAGCCTTGTAATAGGTCAAATAAGTTCCTGATGTACTTATGGATTCACATGTCAATAAAACACATGTATCATTTTCATGACTTATTTTAATTGATTTTTTATCGAAATTTTCTATTCGAATTTGTAAATAAATTCTATTTTGTGATTGTTTTAATTCGAATTTTGTCGGTAGTAAATATTTAATTGATGAGTCTTGTACAGAATTGTCTAATTTTTTTAGTTCTTTTTCAACTACTTGTTCTTCTTCTGATGATGATGAAAAGGGTAAATTTTCATCATCACTTTTATGTTCTAGTTTAGCGACAAAAGGAATGACTGGTAGAGTAACATTTAAGCATCGTTTTGATTTATCAAATTTAGCCTTAGATTCTTTTTCATTAACAGGATAGCTTAGATTCAAATCCAATTTATAAAATGGATTATTTGATTCAAGATAAAGTCTTTTCTCAAATATATCTAAAATAACATCCGAACTAGACTTACATAGAGGTAACTCAATCGATATAAAAAGCTCTCTGGGTCGAGTACTTTGAACATAATTCGAGTCTTTTTGAATAGCATAGTCCTGCATATCAGCTTGGCCTCTATAAGTTATTTTATAATTAGGCTTAGTGTATTTTTCAACTTCAATTTTATCCTGGTCTTTTTTTTCAATTTTATTTTTTTGCTCTGTTTGATTGGACAAATATTGGGTTTTTAATTGATCGACTATTTTTTCAATAGGATCATCATCACTTGGTGTTTTAATTTCTTCTTTTGTATTATTAGTATTATTTGGGCGTCGTATGACACTAGCTGTAGGTCTACCTTTAAAATTTAAATTCTTAAGTACTTTAGCATTTGATTTGTCTAATTTAACATTGTAATTTTGTTCAATTGTATCCATGGCTGAGTCTCTAAGCAATTGATTAAAACGTTGATTAGTCTCGCCCATTCTATATGCATCTGGATTGAAGACTACATCGTAGACAACACATGGTTTATTTGATTTGTCAATGTCGTCTCTAGCTGGTGAGCACGAATGAGGTATTTGCCAATGTAAACCACCTTTATTGTTATTTAAATCACGCTTAGCTGATGGCTTATCAATATTGGAATTTTTACATATGTTTATAAAGCATTTCTTATCACCATTTTGTATTGTTTTGACACAATAGCCTGGTTCCGGGTGAATAAATGTACAATTAACACCACGTTCTTCTTCGAGTTTAGTTATTTCTTGTTCGTAAAGTTCCCTATTCTTCGGATCGGATATTTCTTCAGCATACTCGATTAAAAGCTTCCGAAATTCTTCTTTTTTCATAGCTTCGGTAAACCGATTTATTTCATCTTGGGACATGTTCAATTCCTCAAATTTATTTTTTAAACTTGTCGACATTTTTTTCTTTTTTTCTTTAATTCAATAGTTGTGTTCTAAAAACATAAAAATTTCGGGTTTAATATCGATTTATATTTTTTTTTATTTTTTGTTAGTTGTTGAACTAGAAATATATTTCAAATTTTTATCATAAATATTTTTCTAGTATTTTTTATTTTTTATAAAGGCTGAATCATATGTTTTGTAAAAAAATTATGTTAGTTTATTTTTTCGAGAAATTTCTAGAATTATGGTAAAATTTCATGACCATTAAGATTATATAGAAAAAGAAAATTTTTTTTGAAAAAATTTTTTTACAAATGCAACAAAAAAGAGAAAACTATTGAGCTAAATTTATATATAGGGAAATATTGAAAAAGAATGTTAAGAATTTTTTTATTACTAAGCAACTAAAACTAGACATATATTTTTTTATAAGTAAGTCTTTCTAAGTCGACACACATTTTCAAATGTAAATGGTAATCTCAATAAATATAAAAATATCAAGTTTATATTTATGTCTTCTTCTTCATTTAAAAATGACCGGATGAAATTTATGCAACATTACCATACATAGGTTTTAGCTTAAACAACTTAAAAAAATAAATGGTGAAATCACGTGATCTGAACAATTTTTTTATTTTTTAAATTTAATTCATATCATTTTAAAGATTTAAATAGAGAAAAAAAAAAGTGCGCAAATTCAAAATATAAAAAAAAAATTAAGAGGATCTAGGACTCGAACAATTTTAATCAATTCCAACTGATATGATAAAGCTTTTTGAAAAAAAAAAAATGAAATAAAATAAAACATCGTAATTGAGCATATTTTTTAAATTTTATTTTATTTTTTACTATATGATTCAAATCAACACCCTATATTTAAAATGCTTCTTTTCTTTTTTTTTTTCAAAAAAGAAAAATTTAAATTTTGCTTTGCTTATTTTTTTGTTGTTGATGGTATTTGTGTACAATTACCATTTAGAGATTTGAATAAAAAACTGAACCAACTTTACTTTAATGCTTTATTAATAGAAAACAAAATGATTTTAATACATAATTCAACAACGTCAGCGTAGTTTTATGCTAAAATTTTTTTGAATAATTATTCTTTAAAATATAAAAAATTGAGTAAAGAAGAATAAGTGTCCCAATCTCGTCGTCCAATGTCATATGTTACTTTTTTGCTTAAAAATAAACAGGTATCTTGTTTTTTTTTTTTGTTGAAAACTTTATAAAAAATGGACCCTCAAATTTATGAAAAATTGAGTAAAATACAAATTCCTTTTAGGATCTAATGTAAACAAAAAAAAAGATATGTTAGGTAACCATAATTGAAAAGAACTTTTAAAGTTTTAAATATCTTTAAAAACTTACAAAGTAATTTTTTTTTGTAAAGTTATTTTTTAGAATTTAAATCTAGAACTTAAAATCCAGATTCGAAAAAAAAATAGTATTTACGTTAAAGAATCGACTTGGAAAAGAAACAATTATAAATCAAATTGAAGCTTTTATTTAAATGCTTTAGTTCTGTTAATAGAAAATTGGACTCGAAAAGAATATTCTCGGACGAAGCTTCGCCGGTTTTAAGTTATTTCTCTGTTTAAGTGTTTTGGAATTTTTTTTTCGATTCACTAAAAGTTTCATAAACATGGAATCTCTATCAGAAATTCTCGTTAATCAGTTATTAAATGAAGTTATGTGTACTTGAGACCAAAAGTTTTTGATTTATTCCTCGAATTGAGGCATGTTAAAGTTTTTTGTCAATTTTCTTTTTTTCAATTTTTTTGACCAACAAAAATAGCTCTGCAAAACACTTAAAAGTACTTTTGGTGACAAAAAAATTGTTGCAAGGTGAAGCAAAATTTGCTGCACCAATTGTTAACGTCTGCAAAAAATTGTGCAAATTTAATTGCGTATTTAAATTAGACTTTTTTTAATGGTGTGCAAATTTGCAGAAATTTTTTTTTTTTGCAAAATTTCAGAAATCTCTGAATTCTGTGCAAATTTGCACACCATTAAAAAAAGTCTAATTTAAATACGCAATTAAATTTGCACAATTTTTTGCAGACGTCTACAATAGGTGCAGCAAATATTGCTTCACCTTGCAACAATTTTTTTGTCACCAAAAGTACTTTTAAGTGTTTGCAGAGCTATTTTTGTCGGTCAAAAAAATTGAAAAAAAGAAAATTGACAAAAAACTTTAACATGCCTCGAATTGACTCGAAAAAATATGAATTTTTTTTTATTTCACAACAAAAGTTCTGGCAATTCTAAAACATTTGACTATTTAAACTTTTAAGGTAAGAAAAGCAAAAAACTGGAAGAAAATCATTTAAAAATTTTTTTGTTATCTTGTCTTAAGAAATAAAGGATCTTGTTTCTTTGACGACCAATTTACGAAGCCAATCGAAAGTTTTTTTATTTAGTGGTCAAAATCGTTTGACGCATAAAAAAGTGTTAGGATAACTTGTATTCTATTAGAATCATCGTATACACTGTAAAAAATAAAAGCGACTTAGACACTTTTCAAAAGCGCCTAGATTTTAAAAGCGTCTAAAAATTGAATTTTTTAACAATTTTTTGGAAAAACTAGACGCTTTTTTTTAGCCGTCAAAAACGTTAGTCGTTTTTAAAGAAAAAGGTGTCTAAGTAAAAAACGGCTAAAAAAAGTGTCTTGTTTTAAAAAAAATCGAAATTTTGTAATGAAAAATTTTAAACTAGTCGCTTTTAAATTAGGCACTTTTAATTTTAGACGTTTTTTTTTAACACATGACCAAATAAAAGCGCCTTAAAAAAAGTGACTACTAAAAGCGTCTTGAAAACTCTCCGAGATGACGTCTAGTTGTAGTGCCTAAAAATGGTGTCTTAGTCGCTTTTATTTTTTACAGTGTAGTTAATGAGGTAAAGATTCCTGTAGTTTTCATAATTGATGAATTTTTATAGCGTGCCTCAAACAGTCTATTTATTATCAAGAATCTCAAAATGAGCGAATCGGACTTTTTAGTGTCAATAAAAAACTTTAAAAAAAAAGGGTCGATTTTTTCATTAATTTTATAATTCCTAATGAACTATTTTTTCCCTAAAGACTAAAAATTATTTATATTTGAGCTCATTCAATTTAATTGTTGCTTTCGTTTTACTCTACACATGTCATTCCTCAAACAGTCTAGGTAAATATAATAAAATAAACAAAAAAAATTTAATCTTAATAATTTTTGTTGTTGTTGTAGCTCTAACATCATTTACTTATTTAATAATATTTGATTTTATGAGGTAAGTAGATGAGAAAAGAAATATTTTAAATAAAGATAATAAAAAAAAATTATTTAAAAAGTTTATTAACTGGAATTTTAAACATATGGTGTAAAGTACAGAATTCAAAATATTCCTATACTTATGGATATAAACGATTCGAAGTATTAGCCATTTTTTCCTGTGCCATTTTGATTATACTAGCATCTTTTTTTATAATTAAAGAATGGTAAATTTTATAATTTGTCAATTTTTTTTTAAATTAAAAATTAACAAATTTAAATTAAAAAAGCGTCGAATGCCTTTTTGAAGAAAATGAAGTTCACACGTAAAATTTCAATATTATTATTAATTTAAAATTGTCAAGTTTTATTTTTTATTTTTGATTAAAGATCTCGTTTACTTCCAGCAGCTATATTTGGTTTTATATTTCACATATTTGTAACTTTAGGTGTTCGAAACGATTCACTAGATTATGTTATTAAATCATCATCATCTAGTTGGCTACAAGAGCATGTATTCGACTTGAGCGAAAGGTATTTTAAATTAAATTCAACAAACAAAAAAATTTCAAAGTTTATTTATTAATTTTGAAAATAATAAAAGTACATGTCGTGTTATACCAGGTCTTAGTAAACTACTATTACCACGAGCCAATCCAATTTTATTGCTCGGTTTAATCGATTTTATAATTGTAATTGGAACTTATTTTTTTATACAAATGGGTTCGAATTATTCAATAGATGTCTACTCGGCTTTATTTATATCATTTACAACTATAGGAACTATGATTCCGTTTGCTGTTTTTACTGGAAAGATTTTATTACAGACTACACCGAGTCATTTAGTCACACAATTGGATAAAATTTTAAGGGAAGCAAGTACTCTAGATGGTGTTTTAGAATTCAGAGATGAGCATTTTTGGACTATATCATTCGGGGTCTTAGCTGGTAGTCTTCATGTGCGTATTAGACGAGATGCTGATGAACAACTTGTACTAGCTCATGTTTGGAATAAATTAGCCGGTATAGTACAACATTTAACAATTCATATATTCAAAGATGATTGGATACGAAGAACAACACATCAACTTGTTTATAATCAATCTAATCTAACTCTACCAACACCACAATATCCCTTGTTAAATTACACTAAAACAAATCCAAACGTCAACGAACAAACCAAATCAACTCACAATACAAATAAAACTATTTTGCTTGATAATGATTTTGTAATTGTCAATCCTTAAATTATTATATAATAAATTAAATTTTCAGAAAAAATGTTTTGTGAACATAAAAATAAATTTTTAAAAAAAAAAATTTTTTTTTATTTTTCTTTCCTACATACATCAACAACAAAAACAAAAAAAATTAAATTTTTTTTTTCTAAATCATAAGACCTATAATTATTATTTTTTTGAAAAATTTAAATTTAACTTGAAAAAAAAAAATTTTTTTTTTTGTTCAAGATGGATTTGATGTCCCTAGAGCACCAGTTCGGTAAGGAGATCGAGACTAGTGTTAAACAATTATACACTTATTTTTGTAATAATGTCAATTTGGGTCAATGGCAAATGGCTAAAGCATGTCTTAAACAATTAATCGAGGACAGAAAATATATTAATTTTGACATTGAATCCTTGCTCAAGTCAATTATTGACAATGCCGATTTTTATTGGTTAGATTATATAAAATATTTGTTAAAAATTTCTCATTAATTTTTTCTAAATTTAGTCATGGATCTTTGAGTCTAAAGTCTCCGTTTTATTTTTCTTTACTACTTCAAAGTATTATGACAGATATGTTTGAGCAAAATGATCAAAATGATCGTATTCTAATCAAATATATAATTTATTCTCATTTCGAGTGTATTTATAATCAAAAAGAACCAATTGTATTCAAAAGTCACATTGAAATAATTCTCAAAGATATCGATCAAATATTACTTAATGAAACTAGAACAGATTTTGAGCTTGACTTGATGACTTTACAATTTATTAAAAATATTCTTTTAATCGATATCCTAAAGGCTAAGGATTTAATTTTAATACTAGTAAAGTATGATCCTTTATTAGAATCGACTTTGATTAAAATAAATTTAGAAGCGTTGAATTATGTGTTGGATAATTTTGAGTCTAGTGTCAATAGACGTCGGAATACTCTTAGTGGAAGTGACGACAATGAGACTATGAATAATAATTTATATTCTTTAATTAATTTACTATTAGTGTATAAGAGTTTAAATAATGAAAATGGTAATTTTGAATCTTTGGCATTAACTCAGCGATTTTTTAAGGATATATGCACTAAAATAAATAGTCTATTTCATGATGATTTAGATCAATCAGAAAGTATTTATACCAAAATTTATTCAAGTCTATTAAATAATTTAGAAAGTGGTCATCTATTGGATTTATTTGCTAAGATACATTATGAAATTGATCGTCAAACGATAATTTCATCGGGTTATAATGATGAAAATTTAATAATATTCTCCTATGTTAAACTATTTAAAGAAAAGCATTTATGGAAGAAATTTTTTCTATTTAGTTATATTGAAAAGCGTTCGTTGATTCGAAGTGTCGTTGATGAATGTTTAATATTAATATCTAAGAATCAATATGAAACTTTGGCGAATTTATTTAGTATTAAAGAATTTTTAAATTTAAAGCCTATTATAATGTTGATGGGTATTTCCAAAGTTAAAGATATAAACTCGGCTAAGAAATTAATTAATTCAATATGTTTAAATAGTGATAAAGGTACATTGACTGAAAAGATTGGTAGTTTACTAAAGACTCATCTTGATTTTATTAATTGGTATCAACATGTTAAAAAGTAAATTATTTTTTTTTTAAGAAATATTTTTTTTTGAAATTTTCAAAATTTGATTTTTGAAGTGAATATCATAAGGATGATTTAAATTTTAGTAAATTGCTCAAGTTGTTGCATAGACAATTGCCTTTGAACTTGATTAGTCAATATTTGGATATGTCTAAGATTGATTATAATGAAATGACTAAAATGCTTCGGAATACTTTAGTGGATAAAGGTTAGCTGAATTATTTTTCTTTAAAAAAAATGATAATACCCAGATGCGTCTAATGAAATAGGTAGGAATATCCCCTATATTATTCAAAATTTAAATTTTTTGAGTCAAAAAATTTTAGAAATACAAGGTCAAAAAAAAAGGATTTCTAATAAAGGATTTTTTTTTTGAAATTAACCTCAAATTCTGAATTTTAAAGGCCAAATTTACTTTAAGAAATTAATTTCTAAGGAACACTCCCCATTTTTTCCCAAAATATTATTGAGAAATTAATTTGGTGCGTGTTTTATAGGTTTCCTGTTTAAGAAGTTTTAAGACATTACCCATGAGATGTTTAAGGCCTTCTTAAGATTTGTATAGAACTTAGGATTTTTGATGATTTGTTGGCAAATTATTTAATTATTTTTCCTGGATAAATTGAGAAGAGCGTTGGTTATACTTTTCCTCCTTGAAAATCAGTCTCAAGTATATTTGAAAAAAAAAGCATTATTAAATTGTCTCAAACTGTCGAGGCTCCATAGTTTAACAAACGTGAATTTTTGAATAAAAAGAATTTCTAGAATAAATTATTTTTTTTCTCTGTTGGCAATGTTAAGTTTAGTATCGAAAAAATCAAAATATCAATTTGATTAGAACATTTTGATCTGACTCAAGCTTAAACTCGTGTAGACTTTATTTTTACACTTTTTTACATTTTATTTTATTTAAAATTTTCATAAAAACAGGTCATAAAAATTTTTAAAAATGATATTTTGATATTTGATACAAAACTTAACATTGCCTCTCTGTTTTAGTACCAATTTTAGTAAATAAATTTTAAATCAAAATTCTGTCATGAAATTTATAATTTATTCGATTTAGCTTTTCGAGATCTAGAAAAATCATATATGATCTTATTCACAAATATTTTCAAAAAATTTTCATATTTTTTTATCAAACTTGCGATTTTGTAAGTTTGATCTATCAATTAATGTCTCTCAAAGACGCCCAATCACCAAAGTTTGCATACCAAACTACTTAGCTTACTGAGCTTGTCAAGAATCAAAAAGTCTTTTAGAACTTTAGAAATTAAAACATCCTATAAGTTTGTCCTAAATTCAGTCCGATTCACTAAAATTGATTATTTTCCAAATATTTTTCATTTACTTAATAAATTTTTAAAAACTTATTTCTGAAATATTAGAAATTGGCAAAAAGACTAAATGGGTAAGATTTGTCGATGAAGTAAATGAAAAAATATCATTCATCCAAGAAAATTGTTTGGCTATTTACGATGGTTTTTATTGCCTAAACCAAATAATCAATTGTATTTTATATTGTTGTGAAAATATAAACGAACATTTAGTGCGTAAAAATGACTCGATGAAAATATTATACAAAAAACTAGAGAGACAAGTTTCAATCGAAAGTCAAAAAACAACAGATACAAAATCAAATGACACAGTGTCTCAATCGGAATTATTAAAAACCAATTATCAGCAAAATGTTATTTCTAATTTAGACAAAATTAAAAAGATATTAAGTGAATTATCACCATTAAATTTTCGCTTGGAAATTCTCGAAAACATTTACGGTCTTATTTTTCTAACAAGTAATGATTTAAAACAAAATAACGATGACGAAAGTGAGGATAGTGCCGACGACTATCCGGACAATCCAATCATAATTGTCGACAATGAAAAAAGAAATAGTTATGACGATTTTGAAATAGTCGAAAGTTTAAATTCAAATCGTAAAAGTAAAGAAATAGATGGTTCTATTTATGAAACAACAAATAATTCTCTATACTTAAACGATAGTTCTAAAAGTGCTTTAGACCGTAGTCTTACATCATCTAAATTAAAAAGATTCAAATCAAATACAATTTATGACGAAGATTCATCATACAATCCCAATCAACCCAAAACAAAGCTTAATTTATACACACGTAATGCCGGTGGTGGTGATATATTCCTAATGAATGACTTTCTTTGTAGAGACATTTTATTATTACTCAAAGATTCACTGCAAATATTTAATACACTTGATGCCAAAAGTCAAAATTGTGAAAATATTAAAAATACTTTGCTTAATTGCAGCATTTCTAATTTACAAGAAGTGACTAGTCGTTCGAAAAAATTGTATCAACTTATCAATGAGACTCTATGGAGATTTCAATTGATTAAAATTGACTCAATTACAATGGATTATGGTCTTATGAATATAATTGACTGTAATAATAATAATTATGCTCAAAGTGATCATGAACAAAATTTAATCTATCAACTTATGAAAAAGAGAAAGCGACGTGATTCGAATGTATCGAATATTTCTACTTATGAATCGCTTAGTAAAAATGAACAATTCATGTCTTTATCACTGAATAATAAATCTGTTAACAAAAACACTTTTTTAGACTCGAAAAATAGCTATCAAAGTATTAAGGACAAGCGTAAAAGTATCGAATCCCATCGTAGTCTAAGTCTTATATACCCACACTCCAAAAATAAAAACAGTAATGCTACCATTATGAAATTACTTTGTGATTTTGAGACATTATCAGTTCTATGTTTAAAAAATAACAAAATTAGCGAGGCTAATCAATTAGTCAAAATGTATTCGACAAAACAAAGCGCTGCGACAACATTTGAATTTTCTCAAATTATATTTAATAATGTTTATAAAAAGACACTTGACGAATTGAGTCGTATAAATAATAATAATAACAATCAAGATCATTTAATGCAAAGTTTAAGCCTAAGTAAATTAATAGAGAATTTAATGGATTTGGAAAAAGAGAATTTATTAATTCAATCCATATTTATATGCGATTTAATTATAATTTCTAGAATTGATTTAGACTTAATAAATCAACTAATCGAATATTGTACAATTAAATTAAATAATTTAGAAAATGAGAATCAAATTGTTCAAAAATTAAACATGTTTATAAACATGCTCAAAACATTGAGTCTAAACATTAAAACGAAACAAATTAATTTAAAATTTGATAATTTAATTGATTATACAATTAAATTTAATGCTATTAATACTTACGATTTGAAAAATGGTGTTCAAACATCCATAGATAAAAGTAATAAATTTAATAATTTACTAAAAGAGATTTCGTTATGTTTAAACCAAATTGAACAAAATGAAAATTTTGATAATTTATATCAAAACTTATTAAATAGTCTTAAAACAATTGATAACAACGAGGATATTCTAAATGCTTTTGTTCTAACGAATAAAAATGCTACGAATCAAGAATCATTATTAAACGATTCTTTAAATAATTATTTATTATCTTTTTATGAATATGTCAAGACTTTACATGAGTATTTGAGAGAAAAGAGTACAGATACATTTCTAGCTAAATCCAAGTGTATATTCTCTATTTTAGACTTTACACCAGCATCACTAATATGTAAGCTTTTATTTGAAGACATGCTTAAACCAGAGTCTTTAGAGGCTCTTACTCATAATTTAAATTTAAATTTAACTGCTATTATTTTGCATAATTCATGTCCTAGACTTAAATTATTAATTACAGATAATAAGCAAATTATAGACAAAAATATACGTATTAATTCGGATGTATCGATTTATAATACGGGTTATTTTTATTTGGTTCTAAATGAGAGTGATGTCTTTAGTTGTTCGAGAAAAAAACCACATGAATTTGTCAAAGAATTATTAAGCGATGTACTTGTGTATTTGCGTAATTTTAATAATATTGATATTAAAAAGGCTCATGATATTTATCATTCGGCCGATTTTAAAAAATTACTAAATCGCTCACAAGAGCTACAACATTTAAATTTAGACTATTTACAAAGCGATTGTGAAAAGCTTAGTTTTTTCATAAATTTACACAATTTGTTAAGCATACATTCTCATTTTTACATGGCTTCAATTAAATATTCTAAAACTAGTCTAAATGAGTCGAGTAATAATCATGATGATGGTGATGATGATTTGTTTCTTAATAAAACAGATCGTATTTTATTCGAGCAAAAAATGGCCTATAAAATTGGTCAAATGGGTTGTATTAGTTTATACGATTTAAAATATCATATTTTATTTCGTCGTGATAGTAATGAATTAAATATTGTCAATTCGAGTCAATATGAAAATACAAATTTTTCATCACCATCAAACGATGCTAAAAATTTAAAGTTAAAGTCTTTATTCAACAAAATATCACCTTTAAAATCGATTAATTCATCGACTAAATTGAGCACTAATGAAACACATGTTCAAGCAAGTGTTAATTTAGAAAACAATGAAGACCTGTGTAAATTTTCCCTATATGAAATAGACACTAATGCCGAGCCACATTGGTCTAAATATTTACCGAGCGAGCACATATGTGATTATAAAATTCTCTTTGCTTTGATTAATTGTACACAATGTGATCCGTCAATTTGTGTTTTTAATTCAAATGATCTACTCAATGATCAATTACAAATGCAAATGAAATTATTTTTAAACGAGTCTGTCTATGCTGATAACGAAAAGGAAATTCTTTACGTACCAAGTATTCTAATTGAGAATATTTATTGTTTCATTGAACATATATCTAAAAAATTAGCGGGATTTTTGCCAGTTAAAACTGAAAGTAATACAATTAAGAATGAAATGGAGAGTTTAGTTAAATTTTTAATTGATAACGTAAAGCCTGAGTTGAAAGAAAACATTAAAAATTTACTTAATTTAGATTCTATACATGGTTATGGTGAGAATATTGATCTATTTGGTCGTAAAGAACTACCATTTCCAATTGTAAAATTAAGTTCATCGAATAAATTTACTCTTAACATTGATAACAATTCTCAATGGTATAAAAAACAAATTGATAAGAATTTACAAAGTGAGATTAATGACACAAAAAGTCCAGATTTTGAAAGAAAAAATTTAAATCAAGAATGTTTAGATTATATAAGAAAACAATCACCACTGGTATCGACTAATCTTTACTTTTTATTCGATTTGGAAACAAGAGAGAATTTTTTCCGAAGTTTAACCGATTTAAAAATTAAAAATTTAATTGATTACGATTTAGACAATGAAATTAATAATTATTTAAATCGTTTTGTTCAATTGTATGTGCCTTTGGATTATATGAATCATTTAAAAATGTCGCATAAATTGGACATGATTACACAATTTTTACTCAATAATCGTACTGAGGAATCAAAAATCGAATTAATTATCGATTTGGCTAATTATTATGCACTTAAACAAGACTGGCATACAGTTCTCAAATTACTTAACGATTGTACACAAGACAATGAAGAGTTTAATGATTTAAACTCAATTGTAAATAGTGATTTATCCATACAATTTATAAATGATATAAATAGTAAGACTTTCCGGCGTAATTCCAAGCAAAAAGATTTATATAATTTATATGACCATGCTTGTATTTGTTTGGCTAATCAAGAATCCAAACTAAACGATAAATCCTATTTGTATTTGTTTAAAATGAGGAATTTAATGAGACAATTGAGAGCTGTATTTGGCCTAATGGATTTATGGTCCATAGACGGTTGTCTTGAGATTATTTATTTTTGTCTTAATAAATGTTATGATTTACAAGATGAGGAAACCAATGATAAACAAATTCTAATTGATTTATTAAATAGTAAAAAATTAGAATTTATTGCTTATAAAGACTTGACTGTTTGTGCTCAAAATGCCTTGGAAAAATATTATGAACATCAACAAAAAAAAGACGAATGTGGTTTTAATGATAATTCTAATGAAGTCGATGTTAATATGAGCCAAATGAAACGTGTGTGTCAACGATGTCTCACATGGCAATATGCTAAAGCTCAATTAGAAACATCTAGTAGTCAAGAAAACGACGAAACTAAAGAGTTAATAATGGATTTATATTTACTAAATGATCAATTTACATCAGCTAAATATCTAGTGCGTAGATTAAATCTTGGCGAACGTTTACAATTTAAATTAGACTTTGGTCATTTAAAGCATAGACTCTTGAATCTAAATGCCTCAAGTAGTATTATAGAAATCGATTTGGACACTATTTTAAAAGAGTGTATTTCATTTCAAAATAGACAAACTTATTTATTCGACATATGCTTAAAGCTTTTGTACGAGCTTAAAGACTTTAATGAGTTGAATAATCAAGTTCTAATAAGTCTAAGTGATTTTTTAATTAGAAACTACAGTGACCTCTTAAATGAGAGTCAATTGAACGAATTTAAAATATTACAATTGACGGCTAGAATATTTCAAATTCTAGTACAAGACGAATCGATACATTTCGATTGTTATAAACGTCATCATTCACAGCCTATTTTAATAATTGAACAATTATTAATGAATGGTAATATTGACTTGACAGCTAAGACTATTAAAATGTGTCGTGATTCCTTAAACGACTCGAAATTAAATAGTGAAATTAATAATCTCTTAGTCAAATATGCCCATAAGGCTTTGGAATTTCGTGTTTATAAAACAAGTGAATCAAATGATGATGTAATTACGACTGATTCTAATAGAACTAATTCACCAATTAATAAAAATAAGCTATTTAATAAGACTAATACTAATGGTTCGCCTCTGACTAGTTCTATTTTGTCCAATTTTAAATCAAAAGTGTCTTTTTTTCAAGATAATTCACCTCGATTAACACCGAGTATTAATTTTATAATGCCAACCCTGCCGCCTAGTAAAGAGGATTGGATTAAAGACGAAGATGTCGATGATTGTATGGTATGCAATGGTTCTAGATTTAATATTTTAAATCGTCGTCATCATTGTAGACGTTGTGGTCGAGTAGTATGTTCGAATTGTTCACAACGTTCGACTTTAATAGACAATGTAGCCAAGAGAACGTGTGACGATTGTTATAGACAATTAGAATTATTAAAAACAAATGAAGATTCTAATAATAATAATAAAAAAGTAATTATATTCACAAAGAGTCATGATGCTGAGCACAAAGAGAATAATTTACAAGACGATTTAATGGATCAAAAAATTAATTTTTATTTATTTGGTCAAAGTCAAAATGAGACTAGTCGAATGCGCGATGAGGAAATAAGAGAGAATTTTCGTTTTCAACAAGCGCCAAGTACGTCTTTATGTCTATCTATTTTAGACTTACATGATAGCCCTTTGGAATGTGGTAAAGATTTATTAAATATGTGTGATGATTTAAGTTTATATTTACAAAATGCTAGTCAAAAAGTAGAGGATCATGGTTTAGTCATAAATATGATAAAACATTTGTTACATAATGCTAAAGTTAAACTATTACAAAATTCATCGTCTAATATTATTTCATTATGTGATAGTTATTTGAGTTTAATTGATATATTGGAACAATTGCTCGTAGCTAATTGTTCCATAATACCATCATTAAATGAATTGAGAAATAGTGAATCAGTTCGTAGGACTAGAAATCGTTTATTAGAAGAGGAACGACATGATTTAGCTATGAATTTAAGTACGAAATGTGGACTTGATACTCAAACAGTATGGGCCTCGTGGGGTATGATTGAGTTAAGACGGTCTAATTATAAAGAAGCTAGAGCTAAATTTGAAAAGTGTCTTAAACCTAGTAGTGACAAAACGACATGTTTATCGCCTTATAACTCGAAAATTCTCAATGATATATTGACTTTTTTTGAAAATACACCGCCCATTAGAATTTTAACTGTATGTTCCAAAAAAAAAATTTTTTTTTTTTGCCAAATAAAATTTTATATTTTTTTTAGACTCAGAGTTTTCTAGCTCAATTGAAAAATGTCGAAAGTCTCATAGCCGAACCGAAATTAGTAATTTTCAATTTTTTTAAAAAATTTTATTAAAATTTAAAAATTAAAACAAAAAAGTATTCTGTTGGACAAAGTCATTTGGATGATATACAATTCAAAGAGTCCATGTTCTATTTGGAAACATATGGTACTCATAGTCTAATTATTTCATTTTTTCAACGAAATGGTTTCTTGGAAAACGCTTTTAAATATTTAATTGAAAAAGTAAACTTTTATTTAAATAAAACGAATAAATAATTAAATTGAAATTTATTTGTTTGATTAAAAGAAATGTAGTACAGATGTTTTTGTTGATACTTTATTAGCGACTAGTTTAAGAACTGGTGAATTTCATCGACTATTAGAAGTAATGTTAGCTATGGAAAAAATCCAGACTAAATTACATCCATTTTATGCAGCTATTGGAAAATATCTTGAAAAAAGTGGTTTCCTAAATACTCTATACGATTTTCAAATTCTTATGAAGGTGAATTTTAAAATTTTAAAACAAAGAAAAATTTTTTCTAATACTTTTTAAAGGATTTTGTCCGAGCATGTATGAGCTGTATATGTTTTTTTACAAGACAAGCTGAGACATTTACAGATTTATACAACAATATTCACTATTTAAATAAAGCTAGAAGACACTTGGAACAATATTTAGAAATCTCAGCTAATCGACAAAATTTTCCGCTTAATTCACAACAACAACTTACATGGAAACAAAAATCGGAGCAAAATTTATGCAAACAAATGACCACTCAAGAAATTGATAGGTATTTCTTTAAAATTTATTTATCGATTTTTCTGTTTTTTCATTTTTTTTTAAATATTAATTTTTCTTAAAGTTATATAAATGCAATTAATTTGCAAATTGAAGTAACTAAATTCTTAAACAATTGTAAAAATGATCAGAACAAGAGTAAAAAACCTCCCACACTATTCGGAAACAATGATACAAAGATAAATTTATGTTGTCACATATTGTTAGGAGGTGAATCGGTCCAGGAAGGTTTCGGATTTGTAATTAGAATAATACAAGTATTTTAAAAATTTATTTAAAATTTTTTAATTATGAAATTTTTATCTTTTTTAAAAAGTGTTTTAATTTAAATTCAACATTGGTCTATTCTCAAATATCAAGAGAGCTAGCTAAACAATTTAATTTTAAAGAAATAAATAATTTGCTTAAATGTATTGATGAGTCTGGTTATAAAGAAGACATTACTATTAGTTATGATGAATGTATATCAACATGTATTAGAGTATTTGCCGCTGCAACAAACAATGCTGATAATTCTCAAACAGGCTCAAATGTACCAATAAATAATACACAACAAGCTAAATATAATAGAGAAATAGAAAATTTAATACAGCTTATTAAAAATGATGAAAATAAAATAAATGCTTATATTCTGAATGCTCGACTAAAATCAGCTTATTTAATTGCTATTAAAATAGAGAGAGCTGATATTGTTAAGCATATAGCCAATGTTGCTGAAAGAATGGGGCAAAATTTAATCAAAGATATTTGTACAAAATGGCTCGAGAAAAATGTCAAATAATTTTAAAAATTTCTAATTTATTTATTAATTTCATACCGATACTTTTTTTTATATTATAAATTTTTTAAATACCTTTTTTAGTCAAAAACGCCGCTAATTTAACTCTTTTTTATTTATTCAATAAAGATTTGTAAAGTAAACTTTTGTCTTGTTCATTTGTTAAAAATCTAGGCAAAAGAAATTCTTGCTCATCTGCTCATGCTAAATAATCAATTTTCTTAATAACTTTTAAATGGAAATTGATTTTTATGTTCTGCAAAGTGCTATATTATGCAACAAACATGCTTAATATTATTAAACTTTGTAAATTATTACAGAATGCACTGAATGTAAAAGTATTGAAATAAACTGCGTAATTAAATTGCACAGTTTTTGCAGTTTCAAATAAAATTTAGTACAGTACAAATTAAAACTAACTTGTACGTTTCTTTTCCTTTCCTCTTCCTCAACTCTTCCTCGACTCTTCTTC
>NTPY01000211.1:179619-196203 GCA_002922825.1 Brachionus calyciflorus
TTTAATTTTTTCCAAAATTATTGTTTTTGCAAGCAGTCTCATATAGTCTCAAATAAAACTCTAATAGAGCTCAAAATACTTGCTAATAATTTTTTTCATAGATAATTGAGAAAAATCTAATCAAATCTTTTAAAACCTTTACTCAAAAAAAGTTTAAACTAGTAAAAACTATAACAAACCTATCTTTTATAATTTAATAATTTTTATTATTGCGTTTCTTTTCGTGAGATTTAAATAATTTTTAAATTTTTTTAAAAAAGTTGTCTATAAAAAAGCCTAAATTTTGTCACCTTTGTCTTTTAATTCTCCTGCTAGTGGTGTCAATTAATATTCGACAATATTAATATTAATTATATAGATTTATTATAATCTAGAAAATATCATTATTACTAATACCTGCCATCCTTTTATACATATTTAGCTCTTCACGCAATGTGTCAATTATTTTTTCTAATTCTTGATTTTTTGACTTCAGACTTGTTATCAATTTATTGCGTTCATCTATTTGTGCAGCATAACTATCAGTTGACCCATCTTCAACAGTAGAATCTTTGTATACATTTGTTTTTTTGTTTATTTCTTTAATTTGATTTGGTTTTTTTAAACCATTACTAGTACTAGGTTCACATGAAACATCGTTTCCATTTGACTCTTTTATTAAATTTTTTTGCTTCGAGAGGGTTTTAATTTTCTTTTGTACTAACAGATTTTTATTTTGGATTTCTTCACAATCGGATTTTGAACCGAAATACAAAAATTCAACCATACACTCAGAACTATTAATCAAAGCATTGTAAATCGCATTTTCTTCCAGATCGGTTTCTAATGGTTCTAACAAATCGGATCGTTTTATTATATTGTATTCGCTGTCACTGTGTTCTGAACACCTAACTAACACATATTTTATTTCTTTTTTAGATTTTATATTTTTACACAATTTGGACATTTTATTATTTTTTAAGTTGATATGTGAAATTTGGAAAGGCTAAACTTAAATAAAATTTAAAAAAAAACACACTATGAAACCAAAATTTAATTTTTTAAAGATGACGAAGAGAATTTTGAAACATAAATATTTCCATTTAATTCGACATAAAAGCATTTTTTTAAATCATCTATATTGCAAACAAAATATGAATCAGTTTTTATGCATATAGTAAGTCCAGATCATTTGAGGATTAACTAATATATTTTTAAACTTTTCTAAATTTAATTTATGATAAAAAATTCATATAAATTTTAAGACCTTTTTTTAAACTCTGATATTATTTTTTTCTAAAAATAAAACCTATTAAAAAACTCTTTATTAGATGACTACTTATAATTAATTTTTAAGGATTATTTTCTTTAATTTATTCTAATTTTAAAATTTCTAAAACAAAGTTCAAATTTATCATTTAATATATGAATAAATTAAAATAAACAAAGGTTATTTGCTCTCGTAAAAAATAAAAAACGCCGTTAATTCTAGAGATATTCAGCATTTAATTGAACTATAAAAATACTGACATCGAATCATATTTTAAAATTAATTTTTAGAAAAATAAGAATTTAAAAAAAAATTTAAACTCGTGTATATCGTGCCTATTATGAAACCTGTTTAATCATATTTTATGGCAACATTCGTTGGTTGTAATTAAACTGTAACGTAAACCTAAAACAAAGTGTAACCTACGTATCACCTCAAAATAAATTGTAACTATTTAGAATAATCTTCGAATTTACTTTTATGGTGACGATTACACTTCAATTACCGTTGAAGTTGTTACAGTTTTATCTCAACCACTGTATGTTCACTTAATAGATGATTGAACAGGCTACAAAAAACTAAATATTGCAATGCTCCAGAATCAACGTCGTATCCTTACCAGTACTCCATTCATTTTTGCTAGAATATGCGTGCAGTATTTTGCATAATTTTAACCAAGAAATTTTATGCTTAAATTCTTTGATAAATAAATATAAAATTAACAATTTCAAAGTGACCAAAAAATAACTAAAATGAATATTAAAGTTCATTTTTTATTAGTCAAAAGTTGCTGGTCTAATTTGAAGTCTATTGAAAAAAAAACTAAAGTCAACTAATCTATGAATATCTTCATAAAAAGGCTGTTAAAAAATGGATGAGGTCGAATTATTTTCTCGATTGATCAAAATCGATACTTTTTTTTTTGAAAAAAATTGCATTAATTTGTTCATTACAAAAAAAATGAAAAGAGCTAGACCAGGATTTTTTTCTTTTTTTGACAGTAATCTTCATCTTTAAAATAATAAAACATTCACCATTTCAGTCAAGCGCGACTGTCCCGCTTAACAGTCCTTTAAAATATTACTGCTAAAAAAAAATTTCAAAAATTAAATTTTTAATTACTTTAAAACTTGAAAATAAGTCAGAAATCTATCAAAACGTAAAAATGTTAATTTAATTTATTACTAAAAAAGACATCTTACGGATGAAAAATAATATTTGGGTAAATATATTGGTAAATGTTGTGACGTTCCCGGTAAATTCTTAAAAACGAATAACTATTTGAATTAAAAAAGTATAATTTTACTAGAAAATCTTAATAAAATAATCCTTAAAGTTAAAATTTTTATATTTTTTTTAACATTTGAATTAAAATATTTTGAGATAATTTCTGAATAATATCTTTTTCGATTTATGGTAGGTTTTACTCCTTATGTTTTAAATTTGGATATTTTATGTTAAAAAACGGCTGTATTAATTTTGCAAGAGTTTGACAGACAGCATAAGTCGAATTTTCATCTTTGCAAAAATATTCGATTAATCCGAATTTTCCACAAGACTCGATGCAAAAATCAAGAGTTTTGCATTTTTTATATTTTAAGGATGTATAAACAATGTCATCAGTGGTTTTGACATAATCTATAAAAATTAGATCTTGGCTAAGTTTAATGTTTTTTAACTTAAAAGCCTTGGCGATTTTTTCACTGATTTTATTCAATGATGTATATTTTTGTTTTGAATCGACTTTAACTTTTTCATAAAAATTGGCGATTTCATTTTTTTTTTCATTTGGAAGTTTTGAAATACTTTGATGGTATAATTTCAAAGTTGAGAAAGCATTTACTAATTCAATGCCTATATTACTTTTTCCTTTAATCAAACAACCTAATTGTCTATTTAAATCCTCAAAAGAAAAACAGTTAAAATCATTTAGATTGCCATTTTTTCTCACATCATTTGTTAGATGAATTAATTCATGAACACCTGATAATAATGCCTCAGGCATATAAATTTTATCCATATCTCTTACAAAATCTTTAAATAAATTATTAATATCTGTAAGTAAATCATTATCTAAATTAGGAGTCAGTAAAAGTTCAACGCCAACAACTAAATTTGTAAAATGATTTATTTGATCATCCAACATTATTCCTCTAAAAAGTGGAAGGCTATAATAAATCAAAAAAGAAAAAAGCTCATTAGCTTTCCATTTTTTTATTTCCTTCAAGTCTCTAGGAGTACGAGGAATAAATCTAGGGGTTCGAATTTTGGTTAAATTTTTATTAATTTCATCATAATATTTTCTTAATGAAAATTTCATTTTTGAATATTCTGGATTAAATAAATAATATATTATTCGCCTTACGACTCCCTCTAGGACAGAGTGCATATAGTCAATAACTGTGGATTCAATAGGAAAATAAAATGAAAGTTCGTTTAAAAGACATGGCCCTTTAATACCGTTGACAATTTTACCTAAGTTTATAGATTTTTCAAGATCCTTGCGATAACTTTCATGACTCCTAAGAGGCTTGTCATGATGGTAATTTTTATACGGATAAACGCGTATTGTCCCATTATTTTTTGACTTTAAACTTGCTCCTGGTTGGTAACATTTGATGCAGCCGAATTTACCATTAAATTGTATGGTATTTAAAATAAGTGAACGAGCAGGCTTATCATAAACGCCGTTAGTTACAAATATTTTGACTATTACTTCTTTAAAAATAATTCCCTTTTCGAGTAATTTTAACTCATCAATAATCGGTCTAAGAAAAAAATCAAAATTTGGCTTTGATTTACCTATCCATATTCCGGCTAGTACTAAATTATTAAGATCAAATCGCTCTTTTAAACTTATTTGGTTTAAAGTTAGATAAATTGGCCAAATACTAAGATATGATGATTTGAAAAAGCTCATTCCATCAGTGTTAATTGTCATAGTTAGAAAGTTATCTTCATTTTGTTTAATTAAATTATAAATTTCATTTTCTGAATTTATTGAAGATTTAGATAGAAAATTTTCATAAAAATTCTCTAAAATAGGAGTTAATTGATTCAATATTTTAAGATGATAATAAAAACAAATTTTTTCATTGCATATGGGACATGTAATAATTTTTGAATCAATTACTTTATTAGAAATTATACATTTTTTACAATAAAAATACTGCGAAAATTCTAACGGTAATGAATTACTTTTTTGGAAATAATTAACTAGTGACTTAGTATTTTTAGGAGAATCATAATCAAAAAAGCGATTAAATAATGTTAAAATATTATCCATACATGTTTTAGTTAATCGATTAGAAATAAAGAGTTCAAAAAGTGCTAAATTACGTAGGTATTCATCATCTTCGAAAATATTTGTTTTATTCGATCTTATTATACTTATATGTTCGTTATCAACTTCTTGTTGAATTGAATTTTCATCAGGTAAATTTTTTGACTGATTCGGAATAATCGTATTCTCCATTATTAAATCATCTGAATGGGAATAAAATTCTTGTTCTAATGTCTTAAATGAATCATCTAGAGCAGGTTTTTGGTCGATTGTGGTGGTTAATTTTTTTAAAGTGTTATTTGGAAGACTTTTATTAATTTTATCTTTATAATACCTTCTATAGGTCGTATAAGGTATCGCTACAGAAGTATCTCTGAGCCATTTTTTTTTGAATTCTAAGTTTGATTTCATCGAAATTTTAGACATTTTTAGTAATTTTTCTATAAAATATAAAATCGTTTTTGTGTTAAGTTATAATTTTAAGTGAGTCCAATCGGAAAAAATTTCTTAGAAAACTTAATTTAAAAATTCAGTTAAAATTATTCTTCAGAGTTAAATTAGCATAATATAAATAAAAAGATTTTTAAAAATTTTAAATTTAATTTTGTTATCAAACTTTTATTTTTTAAGTATTTATACAATTTAAAAAAATTCAGCGTAAAAATAACGAAAATTTTGCGAACTTTATTTTCGAATAAATTAAAACAATTTTTTCGTTAAATTTTCGATAATTTTTCGTTAAAATGTAAAATATTCTTTTCATATGAATAATCGGTCATTTTGAAAATATTCAAACGTAAAAATTTCGTAAAATTCTCTAAATTATATAACGAAGACCTAAGTAATTTCGAATTTATCGAAAAAATAACGTGAAAAAAACGTTTATCGTCTAATATAACGTTTTTTTACGTTTTTATAACGTTAAATTGTTTCAAAGGGTAAATATAAAATTAAATTAAATTAAAGTAGCGTTTCGACGGCCACAAGCTGGGTTAGTTAGGTGTTTTACTCAATATAACACCAGGAGATAATTTGGGAACTCATTTGAATTTTTTTGACTCGCACAGGATTTGTACTCTCGACCTTCTGCTTGGACGCCCATGACGGTACCAACTGAGCTATCTCCCCCCTTATAATAAAATAATAAAATATAATAAAATCCAAATTTGTTTTTTATTTTACAGTGCTGCTTATTATCAGGGTTTATTTTAATGCTAAAACATATAACTGCATATTGCATATATGTTGCATATCTAAAATTTTATTGGCTAATTATTTTTTTGAGAGACAATGGTCCGCTCCCAGACACCCCATTACAACTTTCTTTATGAGAAAATTTGAAAATATATAAAAATTTAACGTTTGATCGGCATTTTTGTACTTAAAAAAAAGAAAGTCTTGAAAATATAGATGTCTATATATTTATTTTTTTCTATCCTTTAAAAATATGCAAAAATTATTCGAGTCGAAGTTGCATTTATGTTTTGAGCCAAAACATTTATCAATTTCTACTAATTTTAACTCTTTATATATCTAAGAGACTCTTTTATTGAATCTTTTTAATTTTATTTAAAAAATAATAATTTTGTAATTTTAAATGGTTATTCGGGAAGTAATATTACTAGTTATTAAAATTTTAGTGGTTACCTTGTGTCATTTAATTTTTAACCTTAAATTTTTTAGCTAAATAGAATTGAAATAATTGATCAAACGTATTAAGATAAAATAAACATTATTTTTAAAAATCGTTTTTATTTATCTGATATTTACCGCCTGTGATCTTTTCGAAACTATAAAAAAAAAATTAAGGGTTTAATAATTATTTGTTATAATGTTGATCAATTTTCTAAACAATTTTCTAAACAATATTGAATTTGTTTATAATTTGAAGCGAACTGGCTTAATAAGCTTCTTCGATGTCAAAAAATAAAACATTCTAATTTCAATGAGTTTGAAAAAAAGCTAAACCGAAATGATATAACTTTTGTTTGAATGGTAAAATTTAGGAGATTATTAACTTTTTTTTTGATGCATTTTATTAATTTAAAAAAATTTTTTATATGAATATAAAAAAGAGAAGCCTATACAACCCAAATTTTTATTGTATTATCGTTTGATGTGCTTAGAATATTTCCATTAGATAAAAGTGTCAAATCACTTATATAATCTGTATGGCCATATAATGTCTTAATTAACGATCCATTTATATTCCATATATTTATTGAATTATCATATGATCCACTAGCAAATAAATTATTTGGTATAGCTATCAAAGAACTTATACCTTTTGTATGTCCTCTTAATGTTATTGTTAATCCAGTAGCTGGATTCCAGACAATTATTGAGCCGTCAACCGATCCACTTATAATATTATATCCATCGAATGATAATTCTACTGTTTCTATATAATCTTCATGACCTTTAAAATCTTGACTCAAGTACCAACCTTTAGCATTCCAGTGTTTAATTGATTTATCCATTGATGCACTAATTAGATTTCCATTTCGTAAAAGTATTAATGATTTAACCAAATCGGTATGTCCAATTAAAGTTTTAACTAAACTACCATCCTGAGAGTTCCATATTTGTATTATTCCATCAGTTGATGAACAAGCAATTAGGTCATTCCATAAGGAAACTAATGTTAAAATTGGTCCATCATGTGCCTTAAAACTCTTTATAAAAGTTCCATTCAATACATTCCAAATTGCTATTGTACCATCTGCTGAACCACCAATTAATTTTTGATTATAAATATCACAAGATTTTAATAAACTGTTTGTTAGCGAATATCTATTCAGCAAAGATCCGTCGTTAGGATCTAAGATTATAATTGTTCCATCTAATGATAAACCTACAATGTTTTTACTCCAAAATGATGCAAATGAAACAATATTATATTTGTTTGTAAAAGTTTTTAATAATGATTCGCCATCAACACTTTGAATTCTAATTGTTTTATCACCAGATCCACTAACTATATTATCATTTGATAAAATTGCTAGAGTTCTTACAAAATTGGTATGTCCTTCTAATGATTTTATAACAAGACCAGTTTCTAAATTCCATATTTTAATTGTTCTATCACCTGAACCACTTACAAGATTTCCATTTGATAAAATTGCTAGTGAACTAACAAAGCCTTTGTGCCCTTGATATGTCCGTAATGATAAATCACTATTGATATTCCATAATTTAATTGTATTATCATATGAACCACTTACAATATTATTATTTGATAAAACTAATAATGCACTAACCCAATTGGTGTGCTCACTAAATGTTTTTATTAAAGTTCCATCATTTGGATTCCAGACTTTTATTGCTGCATCACCTGAATCACTTACAATATAATCATTTGATAAAATTCCTAATGAACAAACAAAATCGGTATGACCACTTAAAGTTCTTATTAAAGTCCCGTCTAATATATTCCAAATTTTTATTGTTCGATCACCTGATCCACTAACTAGATTTTTATTAGATAACTCGACAAATGAACTAACCCAATTTGTATGTCCATTAAAAAATCTAATTAAACTGCCATCATTTGGATTCCACATTTTAATTGTTGTGTCACCAGAACCACTTACAAAATATCCATTAGTTAAAACTTTAACTGCCCGTACAAAGCTTTGATGACCATTAATTGTTCGTAATAAAGTACCGATAGTTGAATTCCAAATTTTAATTGTAAAATCAGCCGAACCACTTACAATATTATCATTTGGTAAAATACTCAATGAACTTACTGTATCTTCATGAGCAAATAGTCTTCTAATATATTGATAACCTATTCTCAAATTCCAAACTGAAATTCTATTATTTATTGAAGCACCAAGTATAGAATCTCTAAATCCTTTAAAAAGTGGACTTCGACAACCATCTATAGAATATCTTTTTATTTCATCACCATTGTCTGGATGCCATAATCTTATTGTATTGTCCGCTGAACCACTTAGAATGTATCCATCTGATAATTCTAATACTGAACAAACTTTATCTATATGACCAATTAATCTTCTTACAAAAGTACCATTTTTCGGTTCCCAAATTATTATCGTTCTATCATTTGATGCACTAGCAATGTTACCATTTGATAATTCTAATAACTTCACTACATGACTTGAATGTCCATTAAATGATTTACTTATAGTACCATCATTTGGATTCCATATTAGTATTGTTGTATCAGCTGATCCGCTTGCAATATATCCATCTGATAAGACTATTATTGATAAAACAGATGATGTATGTCCTTTTAAAGTTCTAATCAATTCACCATTATTAGGATTCCATATTTTTATTGTTGTATCATTTGATCCACTTACAATATATCCATTTTGAGGTAAAACAATTACTGTTTGTACGGACTGTGTATGACCTAATAGCTTTCTTAATATTTTTCCATCATTTGGATTGAAAATTTGAATTGAAGAGTCAAAATATCCACTAACAATATCTCCATTTAATAAAACAGCAATTGACATCACTAAGCTTGGTTGATCTTTAAAGATTTTAATTAAAGATCCATCGTTAGAATTCCACATTCTAATTGTTTTATCATTCGATCCACTTATAATGTTTCCATTTAATAATCGAGCAAAACAATTTATTTTACTATTATGACCCGACCAATCCCCTATTAAATATCTATCACTATCATTAGCCTCCACGTAAATTGTATAACACAAGAAAAATATTAATATTAAAAGCTTAATTTTTATTTTAAAATGTTTTTCAAAATACAAGGAGCTTTATTTATAACCATCAAAAAGATAAGTTATTCAATTTTTTTTAATAAAAATTGAACAACATATTGAGAAAGATTTTTTTCTTTAAATACATTTTTGAAAGAATTTAAACTTTTTAAATTAATTTAATTTCAATTATATTGAAAAAATGTAAATAAATAAATTAGAACATGTGTTTTGGAAGTCTTTTTCTTTAGATAAAATTAATTTTTAGATTTAGACAACATTTGTTTCGTTAATAAATTTGGCGAGATTTTTCAGAGAAATTTTTAAAAAATGCATAGAGAAAATTTAAATTTTTATTTTTACATCTAAAACGATTCAAATTCAAAGGATTCAAATTCATACTTAGAACTCGATGAAATTATCTTTTATGAATTTTTAATAGGCTTAAAAGTGTGTTTTTAGATGTCAAAATTTTTTTTTTTTGCAAACATGCTGGCATACTTAGACAATTTATTAAACTAAAATAAGGCATGAAATAAAATTAAAAAAAAATATTAACATTGAAAAACACTCTGACATTCAAATAGACTAACCAATTCATATGGAATGTCAGAATTATTGGTCATTCTTAGAAAATTTATCAAATTAAAATTAGCATTTAAAAAAACTCCAATAGTCGAATTTTGATGGCCAAGTTAAATTTTTGCTGATTTTTCAATTTTCATTTTTGCTAAAAAAATATAAATACGCAATTACTTGCACGCTGAATTTTTTATGAGCCTGTCTCAAAATTACTTTGCCATTTTGATACGCAATTTAAGAAATTGAAATAAAGAGATTTTTAAACTTAAAATTTTACAAAATTTATTCGGTTCGGCCTAAATTTTTTTTAAAGGGGGTTTAATATTTGTTGTCTTTTTAATAATTGTTCTAAAGAAGCAATGGCTCTATCAGTTCGATTAATAAATAAAAAAAAATATTTAATTCGTCTAATTTGAATATTTTCAAAAAACCTAACTAAGCTCTTGATCGAAAGTTTAATAAAAATTGATTAACCAAATTTAACCGAAAATTAAGCTTATTTCTTCTTTTGTTTGGGTCTTGATATTAAGTACAGATTTTCACAGGAAAATAAAGAATATGTGAAATTTACCCAGATAAATAAAAATGGAATTTTTTAACGTTTTTTGTTAAAAATTAACCAAAATTTACGTAATTTTCGGTTAAATTTGGTTAATTTTTTTAATGAATTTTGAAAAAACAACAAAAACAAAAAAAATGAATTTTTCGAAAAAAAGTCCATTTTTGCCAAAAATTTTGGCACTTTTTTTTTTTACCAGATTTTCCCAAAATTATCGTAAAAAACGGTTTTTTATCCATAATTTTGGTTAATTAACTGTTTTTAACTTTTGCGATTTTACCATATTTTACGATAAATTTGGTAAAATATGGTTAATTTACCATATTTTACGATGAATTTGGTAAAATCCTCGGATCAAATCACCACTGTATATAAATTTAATTTTTTTTGGTAAGTTATATAAATGCAATTAATTTGCAAATTGAAGTAACTACATTCTTAAACAATTGTAAAAATGATCAGAACAAGAGTAAAAAACCTCCCACTCTATTCAGGAGCAATGATACAAAGATAAATTTATGTTGTAGTATAATATTAGGTGGTGAATCCGTTCAGGAAGGTTTTGGATTTGTAATCAGAATAATACAAGTATTTTTAAACTTTATTTAAATTAAGTATTTTTGCTTATTTCGACCTAAAAAAACTAAATTTTAGTATCACAAAACAACCAACAAATACCGATCCTTTCCAAAATGATTAATTTCTTGGGATTTTTCCTTTTTTCTCTCAGTAAAAATTAGTTTAAATTATTTTTTATCACCATCATTTTTAATGGGAATTTCGATAAAACGAATACCGAAATTTCCGCCTAAGTTGTTCTATATCGAGGTACGACTGTACAACGTTCGATAACATTTAAAATTAGTCAACTTTGTAACGTTATGTGACGTTATATAACGATTTTTACAATGTAACATGCAGCACTTTATAAGAAAAGTTTTTCATTTTATTATAAAAATGTATTTAGCCTAAAATTTTTATTTAAAATTTTTGCTGAATCAACAAAATTTTTAAATTTTTATTATATAAAAAGCTATAATTTTGTCTGATACGATTCTAAAATTTACCTAAAAATCGAGTCACTTATAACATTTGAAAAATCTTTAGAATCTTTATCTTTAAGAAAAAGGTTTAAAAAAAGTTTATTGTTTACCGTGTGTCAACTAATTCTCACTAATCAGTATTTAGCCTTAAAATTTTTTAAAAATTTTTGCTTAATCAACAAAATTTCACATAATTTGGTCTCATACGATAAATTTTCTATTGTTGACCTAAAAACCAAGTCTTTTATAACATTTAAAAAAGCTTTATGTTTACCGTTTGTCAACTGATTCTCACTAATCAGTTTACACCTTTTTTTTTTATCTTTTTTATATATAATGTCAACAAAAATTCAAAAAAAAATTTACTGATAAAATTTTAAAATGATAAAATTTCAACTTTTAATTTTGAATTTGATATTGCCAGTATTTTCAAACGAATGGAAATGTACAGAAGTACAGTCTTTGCTTGAAATTGAAGCGTCTGACATAGACCAATCAAAAAATATTTATTTAGAATATCAATATACTGATTGTACCGAATGTAATTTGCTAACTAATTCTAAATTGCAACCAGATCCTAAAAACTCATCACGCTTTAATACATATGGCATATTTGATCCCAATTTTTCATATCAGATTCAAATAACTCAAAAAAATGACAAAAATGAAACCGAGCGAGTAATATGTCCCAAGTTTACCTACAACCAATTTGGTGAATGTGGAATTTATAGAATAAATATCAATAATAATTGTTCTATTATAAATATAAAAAAACCGAATAATATTTATCGGGTTCTTTACTATGGTATACCTCTAATAATTTTATTATTAATTGGTTCGAGTTTGGTTGAAAAGTATTATGATAGACTAAAAAAAGCTTTGACAAAAAGTCGAACTGAGCCTAAAGAAGAAATTAATTTAGATTCAGGAGACAAAGTAACCAAGAAAAAAGAGCGCTTTTATTCTATTGATACTTTTAGAGGCTTGAGTATAGTTGTAATGATTTTTAATCAATATGGCTGGGGGACTTTCATGTATCATTGTGCTTGGTCTGGTCTAAATCTATCTGCTCTTGTATTTCCATGGTTTTTGTTCATTATGGGTATATCAGTACCAATTTCAACAAATTCAATAATGACAAAATCTAAAAAAACACGATTAGATATATTTTATAAAATATTGTATCGTAGTTTTAAAATGTTCTTAATTGGGTTTTTTCTTGTGTCTGAATTCGATTTCAAATTTTCAGATGCGAGAATTTTTGGAGTTCTTCAACGCATTGCAATTTGTTATTTTTTTGTAGCTACATTGGAGTTAATTTTTTGGAAGCCAATTGATTCGATACCAGAAACCAACGATTGGAAAAAGCATTTTAGAGACTTTACGTATGCAATTCCTCATTTTATTGTTGTTCATTTGATAGTTTTAATTTGGTTTTTGATTGTTTTTTTACTACCAGTTCCAGGTTGTCCTACTGGATATTTAGGTCCGGGTGGAAATGAATACGGATCAAAATATTTTAATTGTACTGGCGGTGCAACTGGATATATTGACAGATTAATACTTGGTTATGATCATCTTTATAAAGTATTAATTATTACACAAAAAGTTTATCAAACCGATAGATATGAGCCTGAAGGCATATTGAGTACGCTACCAAGTATATGTTTAGCTTATTATGGTGTTATAGCAGGAAGAATACTTTTATTCTACAAAGATTCTAAAAAAAGATTTATGTATTTACTTGTTTGGGCTTTGATTAATTTTTTACTCTTTGGAATTTTTTCTCAATTCGATCTTAAGAATGGATGGTTACCTGTTAATAAAAATATATGGACTTATTCATTTACTTTAGTAACAGCTAGCTCTTCTTTTTTAATTCAAGCCTTTCTCTATATCCTAATTGATTATAAAAAACTATGGACAGGTGCACCATTTAGGCACGTTGGTCTTAATTCAATTTTCATTTATATTTGCCACTCTGTTCTATGGTTTAGGTGATTTTATATTTTTTTTCAACAATTTTTTTTTAAATTTATCATTTTTTTTTCTAAAAGGTTTCCTGTTCAGTGGAAGGTAGATTGGAAACATGAAGAAAAATTTCTACAATGTATTTGGGGTTCCTTTGTATGGATAATGGTATCAGTGTATTTATATCGCAAGAAAATTTTTATCAACATCTAAATGAAAACTTTTGAGAAAATATTTAAACAATAAGATCAAATTTACTTTAATGGATTTAAAATAATATTCTAATCCATGAATAGAATAATTACAAAATAATTAATAAAATGTTTACTCTTAATTACCCGGGAAATAAAAAACAAGAACCAATATTACAGGCTGAACGCGATACACTAGCAGGCACAGAAGACCAACCCTGTTTTTCCAAGTTGCCGTTCAAACAAAAATAAGCTGTATTCCTTTTCAAACTATTTGTAAAATGATATTAAACATCAACTGATAAACTTGTCACCAAACTAAAAAAAAACTGGATTTCCATTATTAATGATAGCATAATATGATACTCTATCTGCGCCGCCAAAAAAGAAATTAAAACTCTTTCTTTATTTATTTACAAAAAATAACCGCTAGGTCAGCTGCTTTAAGATTTAGCGCCCTTCTTTCAGCAAAAAAAAATTAAAAAATTTTTTTAGTTTTCTTTAAATGTAAGACCAATGTCAACCATATAATTACATTTTTGTACGTTTATATTGAGTCCTCTTTTTTACGCGAATTTTTTTATAATCATAGTAGCTTTTTGTTTGGTCTTGTTGTTACAACTAATTTTTTAATGTGAACACTAAACTGACACATCATCGGCAAAGAGCGCGAAGTTTAGTTTAGTTTTTTTAATTTTTTCCGATGAAGTTTATAATTAAAGAAAAAAATAGTGCACTTAAACAACCGCCATTTGGAACGCATGATTTAATTAGTTTATCTGATGATGACTTTATTTAATATTCTTAGAATACCTGAGTGTTTTATGGTTGTTTAATTTTAAATGTGAAGAACTAAACAGAAAAGAATTTAATATTTTCATAATTCACACCTTACAGGAGTATTTTAGAGAAAGCCGCAAGATAGAAGTAAATAGCATAAAAGTTTACTTTACCTATGCATAAGCTAATTTCATCTTTGATCGATTTTTTAGGGGCTGTGAAGTTCATGTCAATTCGCTCATTTCAATTCGCTGTTTTTCTTTAACTTTTTTTCCGAACATTAAAAATTAGTTCTGCAAAATGTTACAAGATGTAGCAAATTTGCTACATTCCCATTATTAATCTGCAAAATGTTTGCACCCAAAATGCAGAAAAAAAATATTAAAAACTCAGTATATTTTTTTTTGCACAAATTTTGCAGAGATTTAGCACAGTAAGAAAATTTATGCAGCAAATTTGCTACGTATTGTAACATTTTGGAGAACTAATTTTTAATGTTCGGAAAAAAAGTTAAAGAAAAAATAGCGAATTGAAATGAACTTCACAGCCCCGATTTTTTATCAATCACCTAAAAAAATTTTTAGGGAGCCGATTCAGCTCAAAAGATATTTGTCAATAATTTAATAAAAAATTACGACAATAAAAACTTATAAAAAAATTAAAATTTATTACTCATATTTATACTTAATTTTAGAACTAAAAAAAATAAGCACAAGTTGAATGTCTTTTAACTTTTAACCTTTAATTTTATTGGTTTAATTAATTTTAAATATTTGATTCTACAAACATTTATTCATTTTAAACACACAAAAAGAGATTATGATAGGAAATTATAATTATTGAAATTTAGAGATTGAATTTAACAAAAATCTTAAAAGAAACAAATATTCTCGCAAAATTTTTATCATAAGATACAGAAAGCAGAGCTTTATATGCGAGTAACCAGATGTTAACTTTATTTTGGCTAAAAATTTTGAAGTTTCTTTTTGTTCAAAAAATTTGTATTAATTTAGAAGAAAATTACATTATAAGTATTCTGAGTGGTTTTTTTACTCAGAAATTCGGCTATCAAAATTTTTTAAAAAACCATTTCCCAAAAAATAAAATTTTAAATAAAGAATTTTCTAATAATTTTTTAAATTAAAATTTTCAAAGGGTACTAAAATTTGTAAGAAAATACTCCTGAAACTAAGCCTTATGTTGAAAAGACTTTGAAAGAAATTTCAGATCAAATTATTTAAATTGAACCAAATAATACATGGGCAAGCTGTGCAAAAAATTCAATCAATAATACTAATTAGATGAGAAGATATTGATTTGATTTGATTTGTAAATATTTTTAAGCTTATTTTACAGAGTTGGGATCAGTTACATGAAATTCAGTTATCAGTAAGTTTCAGTTAATCAGATTTTTTAATTTTCAGTTATCAGTCAGTACCGGTTATTTAGAAATCAGTTATCAGTCAGTTTCAGTTTTTTAGTAACTTTTAAAAATCGGTTAAATTCACTTATTTAAAAAAAACGAAACTTTTATTTTAGTAGAAATATTTTAAAAAAATAAACGTTTCATGGTTTTTTATATGAAATTTTTTTTAATTTTTGAAAAAATTAAATTTGACAAATTTTTAAAGATAAAACCACTACCTACGTTATTTTTTATTCTGAATTCTAAGTTTTGTAACTCACAACAGTGTAAAAAATGATTCTAAGTTAAAGCTCTAAGCTAGAAAAATTTATAGATTTCTTTCTATGGCTATTTTATTTTTATTTTGAAATATTTCTTCTATATTTAAATAGACCAAACTTTTGTTTGTTAAAATCAGTAACTGGCAGTTTTTGGAAATCAGTAATCAGTCAGTTTCAGTTTAACTGATAACTGAAATTAACTGAAAACGATCAGTTAATCAGTTTCCAAACTCTGTTATTTTACTAGATAAGCTAAAAAGATTTCACAAATTAGAATAACATTAATGAAATTACGTAAATTTAATTTTCGTAAAAATTATATGGTTCAAGAACTTCAAAACTTAAGTGCTATTTTTTTTTAGGGGCTAAAAAAAAATTTTGTTTCCAGGGGCCTGAAAATAACGTACCTTTTAAAAAGTGTTGTTATTTCATACCCAGGTATTCAATGATAAAATTAAAAATTTTTTAAAAATCATATATATTCTGAAAGAGCATTAAATTTTCTACATTCTGGTGTATATTTTATTAAAAAAAAGGGTT
>NTPY01000211.1:203823-230919 GCA_002922825.1 Brachionus calyciflorus
TGATAAATAATTCCAATTCACCAATTTTAATATTTTTTATATTTGTTTTAGTAAATTTTGATAACACGTAAATTTTGATAATTATTAATTCAAAAGTACCTAGCATCCTCAAACGTTTATCAATTTGGTTGTAAATAGGTTCAATCGATAGAAAAATTTTTCTTTAAAAATTTAGTTTGCTAACCCAAAAAGATTAAGTATTCACAAAGCAATGGATCCTCAAAGTTTTGACTGCAAAATTTTTAAAATATTTATTTTTTAAAGTACCTAGAAATCTCAATCCTTAACCAATTTGGCTGCAAAAACAATCAAGGAAAAGCTGAAAACTATTTCTACCAGAATCTTGTTTCTGTTTGTAAAAAGAATAAGTCATTGAAAAGTTATCAATTATTTTATCTTTGTTAGGTTTCCAAATTATCAAAATTTACGTGTTATCAAAATTTACTATGACATATTCAAATAACTTAAGAATTGAGACGAATAAAAAAAAATTTATTTGTTGCAAATGACCTCTGGCAAAATTGTCCATAATACCATCTGCATTTTTTTTTTGAATCAAGTTACACAGCTGCTATAATACGAACAATTGACCACATTTAAAGTAAATTATGGTATATTTATGATATCTATCTTTTTTTTTATTTTTTACGTACTATGTGGTAAAATAACGTGTATATACCATTATTTCCGTTAAAAATGGTGAATGCATCGTATCATAGCAAGATTGTTAATACCTAAATATAATTTTATAGTGAAAATTAAATTATTTGTTTCAGTTCAAAAGCTTTTTGTTCATATGAATTTAAATAACATGATATTTTTTCAAAAGATAATATAAATATAATAATGTGAATGTAATGCCTTTCTCAGGTTTTTATTAAAAGTCATTGAGTATTTTAGTCAGTCGATAAAACAAAATTTTGACATGTTCGTAGACTTTTCTCAAAGGTGTTTGAATCATGTCATAATTCAGTCGCGTTTTTGAGTCTACTTTTGCGTAACTTTCTGTTTTGCGATGAATTCTACAAAGATTTCAATATATTAAAAGAGAAAAAAGAAGAAATAAGATTATCCATTTTAAAAAATATAGATAGAAAATAGAAAATGATCTTTGCTAAATTATCAAAAATCAAATTCTTAATTTATTGCGTAGTAAATCTTAATAAGAGAATTTTTTTTTACATTTTTCAAGTTAACTATTTGTTTAAAATTGTCTAAAATTAAATGGTTTCAAAATACCAAAATAAAATTAGAATATCAAAACGTTATTATATTTATTTAGTTAACCTAATAAAAATTTTCTATAATTAACTGTTTTGTTTTCCACTAAAAAACTCTATTTAAAATCTTAAATATATAATTCAAATCTGATTTTATCAATCAGAATGCATTTTTCATTCAAGCTTTTATTTTGAAGAATTTAGAAAAAAGATAATATCGACAAACAGGAATCGATGGTTTAACGAATATTTTCCACTTTTTTACATCACTCGAGATTAAGCATCTGTAACTTACGGATGCTTAAACTTACGGATGCCATTCGAGTAACTTACGGACCGTAAGTTACTCGAATGGCCACTGTAAATATATTATATCAATTTAAATTGAACATTTTTGATTTTTAATTTTTTTTTTGAATACTTTTATAACTTTAAATCTGAATTCAATTTTTTTTGCATTCAAAATACAATGTTTTAAATAAAAATATGCTTTAAAAAATAATTTTATGCCAAAAAAAATTTTTTTATTTGCAAAAAAATCAATATATTAAAAGAACATAAGAACAATATATTAAAAATGGGTGTCCGGCACTTGTGATCACAGAGTCTACCGTGCCAGTTTGTTTATTATTAACTATTATTTATAGTAATAATCTCTAACTTAACAAGACTTTACGTATTAACTTTAATTCTCTTTAATTTCATTAGATTTTTAGAGTCAGAGAAAATAGAAGGGTTTAAATTAATACCTTCTCTTTCTAAAGCTGCAAAAGCGGACGCTGAGACTTGTTCCTTAAATAACCTAAACTTATCGTAAAATTTATTGTCTATCGGAGTCGGATCGGAAAAGATAAAGAAATTAAGAATAAGAATGTACTTAAATTTAGATTGAAGAGAAGGATTCAATACTTTATAATAATACTCGAGTTGAGTGAATAGAAAATCTTCCACTTTTGAAAATAAAAGAATAATAAATTAAAATTAATTTATTATTTGTACACGAGACCAGGCTTAAAGCCAATGAACTTTTCCTAGCGCTTATTAAAAATGTTAAGCTCGTGTACTAAGAAAGTAACTAAGCACGCGTCTTAGTAGTGTTCACACACCCTTTGATCACGTGTGAAAAGAAAGCTAAAGATGAAAAGAAATCTTGGCTTAAGAAAATTTAAGCTTAACTTAACTTTTGGCTTAAGCTGAACAAAAATAAAAATGTTTTTACTGGTCGCCGATGGACTCGGGCCAGTAGTTTTTTATTAACAAAAAGTGGAAAAGTTAAAAATAAAATAGTTTTTGACGAGTATTTATAGGCGTTCGCGCTACGACATAGCAATCTGGCTTAAGAAAATTTAAGCTTAACTTAACTTTTGGCTTAAGCCGAACAAAAATAAAAATGTTTTTACTGGTCGCTGATGGACTCGGGCCAGTAGTTTTTTATTAACAAAAAGTGGAAAAGTTAAAAATAAAATAGTTTTTGACGAGTATTTATAGGCATGTGTAGTTTTACTAATAAAGTATATGTTTTAATTTCTGTAAAACATAATAAGTTTTACAAGTTTTAAAAGTGTAAGTTTTACAAAACTTTATATGAGTAAAAATCATTTCTTTTATTTTTTCCTTAAAAAAAATGAAAGAAATTAGGTAAAAAAAAATTTTTTTGCATTTTTTATAACTCATTTTAATTTATTTGGATATGTTTTTTATTTTATTTTGCATTAGAAATTCTTCATATTTTGAAAAAAATATACAAAAAAAAATTTGCAATTGTATAAAAAAAAATTATTTGAGCTAAAAATTATTTTTTATTATTATTTTAGGATCAGAAAATATTTTTATTTAATTAATTATAGAAAATGTCTAAGCCTCATGGGCAAGTATTATTATATCATTTACTTTGATTCATAGTAAAAAAAAATACCAAAAATAAATAGTAAAAAAAAGCTACAAATATAAATACGAAAAAAGACTTTTTATAACTGTGTCCATTCTTTCTTGTTATATAAGCAATTTAAGATCATTTTTTAAGTTTGACTCATTAAGCTTGCAATCATATTAATTATATACTTGATCGAGTCCATTAATCCTTGGTTCTTTTGCTTAAAATGGTGTTTAATAATTTCTAATGAAGATTTGTAATTCAATGTAGTACAATAGATTTACAATTTCTTACTTAAAAAATATATTTGCAAAATATATGATTAAAACTTTGTATTAAAATAAAATTTTATCATGAACATGCATAAAAGTAAATCAAGATTCAATATCGTTCTTGAATAATCGTGATTAATTTTGAATATTAATAAAAGTTTAAAAAGGTTCATGAATATTTTTGTGCTTACGCACTTAAATTCATTAGTTTAAAAATAAATTTAAAAATGTATTTTTTTTCATGAATTCATGAATTTTAGATAATAAAATCATATAAAAATTTTTAAAAATAAGTTGAAATCTATACTATCCTGGTAATTCATATGTTAAGAGATGAATGTTTTGAAATATTCAAAAGTATTCATATTAATTTAATTATATGAAAAGTATTGGTATTCATATAAATTATACTTATGAATTTTTATGAACGTTATTAAAATAATTAGAACAAAAATGAGCTTCAATTCTCGAAATATATCAATGTCCAGGATAGTAAATTAAATCTGATAGAAATTATTCAAAAAAGTCAATTTAAGAAAGAGGTTTAATAATGAGTTAAGTAATGTAAACTAATTTAAATAAAAGCTTTGTTTTATCAACTAATTTCAATTTAGCGAATTTTTACTGAAATCAAAGAATTGGGGACAGAATATACGTTCATGCATTTTTGTAATATTTTATTTAAAATGATACCAACATTAGATAATTAAAGGTTTTGATTTGATTTATTTGGGGGCGATTCAAAATAGCTTGTTTTAAAATAAATCAATCAAAATAGCATTTATCTAAAAATAGCAAAATCAAAATAGCCAATAAAAATCGCAAATAAATCTACAAAAATAGCAATTAATAAAAATAGCACAGGTTAATTGAGCAAATTTTAACAAAACTACAGTTTATGTATCAAGAAAAATTTTTTTTTTGGCATTTATTACTTAATCAGAGTCAAATTTTCTATTTATTTATCATTCATTTTTTTTCAAAATAAATCAAATTTTTAAAAATTTGATTTCATTTAAATTCTATTTTGGAACTAATTTAAATTCTAATATAAATACAAAAAAAAAATTTAATTTTCTACTTTTTTTTTCAATGGATTCTTTTTATTCGAAAAATGTCATCATGTGGCTGAAGGACTTAGTCTAGATTCCAACAGGACAAGACTTGGCCTAAATTATTTTTTAAAAAAATTTGAGTTGATAAATAAGTTAAAAATTCTGCGAAAATTCGTATTAGAAAATCAAATCTTTTAATAAAAAAAGCGAAAAATTAATTCTTTTTTTTTTTTGCTATTTTATCAATTTGCTAATTTTTTGCTAATTTTATTATTTTAATTAGTTGCTATTTTTAATTAATAAATTCACCTTGCTACCCAGTCAGGAAAAATCTAAAGAATTTTTAGCGAATCTTTACAGAATTTTGTAAAGTTTTTTTACAGAAAGTTGGACTACTTTTCTGTAAAGAATCGTTAAAGATTCTCTAAAGATTCTTTATTTTTTCTGTATCTGATAAAAAAAGTCCTCACTATAGATAGATTTATCATAATTTACGAAAATGATAGTAATGTCAAGATATTTTACCACATTTTACTGCATTTTTCGAGATTTAACGGCGTACCCGTACCAAAAAAATTTATTTTTTTAAAAAAAACTTTTATTATTTATGAGAATCTACCTACAAAAATTAAAAAATTTCTGGGAAAAATAATTAGGAGATAATACTTATTAGAAAATTTTTTCTCTAAAAAAACATTTGAGAAAACGGCAAGTCTCTGTTTTCAAAAGAAATTAACTGTATTTAGATCCAAAAATTAAATTAAAAATACCTTATCTCCTACCGTATTTCATCAAATACAAGCTCAGTCAAATTGAAGGGTGAGCCTTTTATTTGAGTTTTTCGATTAAGAGACTTTTTTTTTAAATTTTTAATTCCCAAAATTATATTTGATAAAATACGGTACCGTAAAACCTTGCTTATAAGCGACTAAAAATCGCTCTTTTGAAGGATGAAATCATACTAAAGAAAAATGAATTTGGTCTATCCGATAGACTTTAGTGTGGTCTATTTAGTTATAACAAAATTAAAAATATTCTGCTTTCCCTTTTTTAAAAAAGGGGGCGCTTATAAACAAGCTAATACGATAAGTTTTTTTCTCAGATAAAATTTTTCCTTTTTATTAATCAAGTTTTATGGAAATATTGGTAAATTCCTAAACTAACATATTTAAAAAAAAATCTTACTTTTAGTATTTTTTGAATACCTTTTTAAAGAAAAATGTGGAAAAATATCGTGAGTTTACTTTAAGTTACGTCCAGTATGTTGATTAAATTTTTCACATGTGATACGGTTAGGATAATAAAATACGTTTCATTTTTTTTAAACAGTTGTCTAACCTCTATAATTAACAAAATAATGGAATAAATATGATTCATCTTTAATAAATAATCATGAATTCCAAACAACCAAATCTTTTTGTTAGTGACCGCGGAAACATGGTTGATACTGATGCTCATTAACATCTTAATTCTGAATATATACTATCGAAAGGACACTTTGTATGATCTACTAGTAAAAAGTTGATAAAGCTTGGCTTTAAGTTAACTCAGAACATCTTGAAAATTTTTATGTTTTTTTTATTTTTACGGTTAGCATCACTAACTGCATAGTAATCCAAAAAAGAAAACAAATCTAAACTTTTGAATGAACTTACAAATGTGGAATGAAAATTTCGTACATTTATGCTTGAATATTTACAGTGAATTAGGGTAGTCTAATAATAGCCCGCTTATATTTTCGATTCTGAAATAAACTAGTGTTGGCAGGCGGCCAGTTTTGGCCGGTCGGTCAAGTGGTGGCCTAAGTGACTGGCCGTAAAAATGATCGACTGTCCAAGCGGCCGGACAAATAGACGGCAATGGCCGAAAAAATGGCCGGCCACCAACACTAATATAAACATTTGAAGATAAACCTAGAAAATTAGTATTGTCAACAAAAATAAGCTCTTCCAAAAAAGATTGAAAAACGAGTGGTGGTGAAAAATATTTGTTTTTATTTCAAGTTTACTTTTTCTTTTGTTAAGAAACAATTTATGCTAAGATTTTTTTCTATTTGAGTTTTAAAATATATTAGGCCAAGTGAAATTCCTTGTTTGATAGTTATGGTCTTTGTCTGTAATTTTGGACTTCTCATTCGTCATCAGAATCTATAAATCATTTTATTTTCATGAAAAGCGTAAAATAAAAAAAAACGTCTTGTTAATAATTAAGTATTGAACAATAAATTTAAAAAGATATTAACTTACTAGAAACAAAATTTATTAATTTTTTAATTTCTTTCAAGTAACAAAAAAATAGTGAAAAAGTGAGTTCAGTATAACGAATATAAAATATATGTGTACAGTGTACACATAAATAAAGTTAATAGGTCTAGAATTTCGTTTTTACCCATATTCCTCTAAATTGATTCGATGATAATCCAAAAGTCTCTATCGCACTTAGTAAACAATTTTCTTTTTGTTAATTATTTCTGAGAGACCGCTTATGTGAATTTTCTGAATAAAAAATAAATTGTCGAAACTAAAACAATAAAAAAACAAAAAAAAAACAAATAAAAAAAATTTTGGATAAAAAAGTTAAAACATTTAATTTATTTTGTTTCTTTTCATTTTTTGAATTTATTCTCAACTTAAAAAGGATCATCCCAAATTTTTGGAATAAATTAATGTTTCGAATTTCTTTTTATTTTTTTTTATTTAACTAATTATAAATGATTCGAGTGTTTAAATGGGGTATGTGGAATTTTGAGTTAATTAGAAAACCTGGTTGACGTCTCTGAGTAGGCCTGAATGGCAAAATACAGTTTTATTACTTTTACTAATTTAAATTAAAATTCCTTTGCAAAAATTTTTTAAATTTCAAAATTTTTTTTCAAATTAAATAAAATCATGAAATTTTTTGTGTGCATTTTCAAAAAATAAAATTGAAAATAGTAAATTGTAATAGTAATAAAAGTTTATTTTCCACCTGAGTTCAAGTCCCCACTACTGCCATAAAAAGTTTTACTCAAAAAAAAAAAAAAACTCTTAAGATTTTTAAAAATTTCTATGGTTAAAGTAAAAAGTTACGGTTGACGTCTTGTTTTCATTGAAACATTGAAATTCTCTAAATTTCTTTATCTTTTCTTTATTTCAGAAATTTTATATTAACAATGCCAAAGCGATTTTGGCATATAAAACAAATTAATTTTAGATAGTCAATTTCAGTTGAATCAGTTAATTCAAAAGTAATTTTCATCTATCTTTTTTTAAAGATAAATAGCGTTTCTGTAAATTTTCTTTACATTTTCTTTAAATTTTGAAGATATTTTAAAGAATCTCTAAAGTTCCTTCAAAAATTCTTCAATATTTTACTGACTGGGTAATTATATTTTGCTCAATTAACCTTGCTATTTTTTGGCTTGCTATTTTAATACAGAACCGATTTATTTTCTAATTTAAAAAAATACTTAACTTAATTTGAAAAATATTTCAATTAGTTAAATGTTTTATTTCAATTAGTATTATTTGTAAAATTGAAGATCCTTAAGTCAAAAAAAAATTCAATTTGAATGTGAAACAAAAAGTTTTCATTCATTTTATTTTTTATATATATATAAAATATTTTTATTGCATTCTCCCCTAAAAAAAATTGTAAAGTTAATTATGTCAATAATATTCCAACTTCATGACCAAATAGAACTTTTACAGAATATTTTTAAATTTTTTAATTGATTTCAGGGAAAAGAAAATTAAATTACCTAAAAATTAATATATTTTAATTTTTCTTATCATAATCGGTTCGTTTTTTATTTGTGGGCAAAATTTTAATGCAAATCCGGTAAGGCTCTTTATTGTCAAACTCGTCAGATGCTTATTTTTACTTACAGATTAACATTTTTTAAATATTCTCAAAACCTACTTCAACATACCAAATTACTCAGCTCACTGAGCTTGTCAAGTATAAAAGGTCAAGATGCCTAAAAAATTAATAGAACTTTCGAAATTCATGGCCTAAATAGCCCTTTTTTATGTTATTTTTTCGTTCTATTTTTTTTGATTAGTAAACTCAATTTTTTGACAAAAATTTAATAATTAAGCAAAATAAATACATTTTAAAACTTTTTATTAAATCCTAAAAAATTCGGGTCTTGCCTGTTATGTGACCAGTTGGTCACATATTATGTGACCAGGTACTTTATGTCGATTAGGTGACCAGATATTTTTTTTGACTGGTCACATATTCACTGGTCACCTAATATGTGATCAGGATAAATTATTATTAAAATAAAGAATTTTTTTTAAAAAAATTTTATTATTTTTGTGACCAGTTATTAAATTTATATGACCAGTTTTTTTACTTTCGTGACCAATTTATAAAAAAATTTAAAATTAAAAAATTCAAAAAAAAAATTATTTATGCATCTTTGCGATGTGTTGCTTTACACCTCGCTCATTTTTCATTAATTTCCCGCACTCTGGACAAGCTATTGGGTTACTAAGTTTGCTTAGAACTGTTTTTACAGCAGACTGTGTCGCATCAGAAGCAATTGGAGCTTCTGATGCAATTTTTGAAAACTTTTCTATTTTTTTTTTGTTGGATTTAAACTAAGTTTGCAAACGGCTGAACTTATCTCTTCAAAATCTGATTCACAATTTTCTTCATTGTCTGAATCAGTGCCGTTTGCCAAAAAACCACTCTCTTTTATTGTAATTGTTTCCGTATGTTGACAACTTTCTTCATCGCTTTCATAATTTTTAAGATTATTAAACTCTTCCACCGAGTCAACACTGAAAATTTCCACTTCAACATCATTACTCTCTTCATTATTATCATCACCGAATTCAGACCCGTATTCAGATCCTATCAAAAAATATCAAATCTTGCAAGTATAGTTGAAATTGCAATTATTTTATTATATTTACATTTTATTTAATTTAAAAGAAATTTATGTGACCAATTGCAAAATTTTCGTGACCAAATGTTTATTTTGGTGACCAGGTTAAAATTATTTATAAACATTTTTCGGAAATAAATAATTTATCCTGATCACATATTAGGTGACCAGTGAATATGTGACCAGTCAAAAAAAATATCTGGTCACCTAATCGACATAAAGTACCTGGTCACATAATATGTGACCAACTGGTCACATAATATGTGACCAACTGGTCACATAACAGGCAAGACCCAATTATTCAGTCGAATTATTTTAAAAAGCCAAATTAAAATGTTATTTCCAAGACCAAGTTTTTTTTTTAAGAAATACTAATTTTATTAGATTTGAATAATAACTTTGGTAAAGTGAAAGATTAAACATTTTAATTGAAAATCAAAAAAAAAAAGTTAACAAACACATAAATTTCTATGATTCTATTTTGACAAATACTTTTGATTTGGAAAAAATTTTAATTGCTTCATCAAGTTCAACCAATCGTTTTTCCATTTCACTTTTAGTTGATTGAAGACGGAAAGTATCGTTTCTAATTGGTAAACTGTTTAATTCAGCCAATAATTTTTTATGAGCTTTTTTTTTAATTTGAATAAAAATTTAATTTTTTTTTCAAATTTTAATAGACCAAAAATAAATTTTACTTTCTTGAAGTAAATTTAAAGTGTTTATTCTTTCCTCATTGGATAACTTCCTATGACCAGGTGGTTGTTCTGGGTCTGGTAAACTCTTAATAAATTCCTCATGGGCCTTTTTCTGATATTCTTTTCTATTCTCTAAACTAAAAAATAAATTACAAATATTTTTATTTATTTAATCTCGTATTTGAGTTCTTTTAATTTTTAATTACTATTGTGGAACTTTTCCCTTTATCTTTTTATTGTAATTTTCTAAATCTTTTTCTAACTTTTCCTGTGCACTTTTTAAGACTTCGACACTTGGCGCACGTCTTATTCGCGACTCTTTAGCTAATAACTGATTTTGCCTAATGAAATCAATGTCATCTTTTGAGCCTGTTGATTTATTCGATTTTACTGAATTAGCTGTGGAGGGTCTTGCTGATTGTGGTCGACTTATTTGTCCAGTTTTGGAATGTGCCCTCAAAAATTCTTTAGTTTCTCTTGGAGCTTGGGGCTCCTTCTTCAAAAAAAAAATTATTTTTCTCTTTAAATAAAAAAACTAGATTATAATTTACTTGAAGCATTTCTTTTACTTTTGACTGAACATTATTGAATTTGTCTACAGCTTTGATTGGTGCGTTTTTCTCCGATAAAGCATGTTCTTTTTGGGCCTCTCTTTCTTTTGTCTTTCTCATTATTTCTTTTATTTTATGAGTGTTAGACGCTATGTAGTTTTTAGGTTTTTCTCTTATTTTAAATGTTTGAGGCACAATTGAACGACCTTGTAGTTCTATTAAAAGAGCCACTCCATTTCCGTTTTTGTTAGCCAAAAAATTCGCTTTTCCAGAATCTCTAACTCTTGGATTTTTTGAATAATCAACAGAACTATTCATCAAAAAAATTAATTTTTTACAAGAAAATTCTATTTGGTTCAATCAGACTCACCCTGATTCATTAGAAAAATGAGAAACAATCGGACCTGTTAATTTAGAGGGGCCTTCACATAAAGAATTAGTGGTACTTCTAGCCGAAATACTTGAAAACGAATTCTCTTTTAAAAACATCGGATGTGGTGGTATAGGTCCGTTTATCGTTGATATTCCTTCGCACATTTTTTTTTTCTAGACAAATCGAGTTAGGCTTGTTAATATTTTTTGCGTTTAAAAAAATTATTTTTTGAATTTTTTATTTTTTTTGTTGAAATTTTTTTATTTCGGAGGGATCAAAATTTGAATTTTTTGTCTGAATTATTATGTTGATGGTTGTCATGGTAATTTATTGCAAAAGCATTTAAGCAAAGTATTTAAATTTTAATCTATCAATATATGGCATAAGTTTTGTCTATGTATATACATATATTGAGAAATTTTAAATGTTAATGATTTTAATTTTGAAAACGGATCCAAAAATAAAATTTCTTAAATTTGAAAATTCAGAATTGGTTTGATTTTGATTCGAAGAAAATGTAATTTTTACTAGACTCTCTGATAAATTATCCTAATTAGATAGATCATTTTATAAAGCAGGTGTACAACGAGATGTACTATAAAGATGCACAGGATTTATTATAAAATTATATAATGGAAGAACTAGGTCTTTTCAATTCAAAAAAATGACTTGATTTTTCTCTAGAGTATGAACGCTCTCTAATAGATTTAAATTAGTGTTGTGAATCGATTGATAAGAGTGCACATTTACTTTACTTTACTAATAAATGGTAAATAAGACTTTACTAAATTTTCTTCTATAAGTAAATTGAGTAAAGTAAAAAATTTACTTTAACAAGGAAATAGAAAAACAAAAATTTATTTTTACTAGTAAAAAGTAAAACAAGAATTTACTATTTTAAAGTAAATTGGAAGAACAACTGCAAAGATTTAGTTTTCCAAGCACCTTTGATATTCCAAAGTAATTTATATTCAGTAAAAAATACTTATACCGAGATATAGACAACCGATGCATTTTTTATCATAAAATCACTTTTTTGGCATTTTTTAAAACTTTTTTCACTTTTTTGGTTTTATCTCACTCTTTTATGCCTAAAAAAGTGACCCTTTTTTCACTTTAAAGTCTAGCCCTAACCCGAATTCCCTAATCTCTCTTAAACTTGAGTTTATTAAAATAAATTAAACCATAATCCAGCTATGGTGAAATTTCTTTAATCTATTTTTGGTGCTTTCCAAATTTTATGACAAAAAATAAAAAAGGGTCATCTTTAAAAAGTAAAAAGGTGAAAAATAATGGAAATACAGTACAAATTAAAACTAACTTGTACGTATTTTGTTCTTCGGCTCTTCTTCAACTCTTCCTTTCCTCTTCTTCTGAAGAAAACAATCAATAAATACAAATGAAAGGAAAGGTCCTGAGAAACTTTGTACTGTAGCAAGTATTTTCCGAAAAAAAGAATTAGCAAATTATTCCAATGGTTGAGGTTGAAAAAAACATAAAATATGTGACTGACACATAAGTAAAAATTTATTTTATAAAAAAGGGAAAAAAAACATTAACTCAATTGAATAAAAAGTTAATAAAACATATATTGATTTTTTGATATATTTTTAATTTTATAAAAAAGGAGACAAACACATAAAGTCAATTGTATAAAAAGTAAATCAAACATAAATTGATTTAATATATATTTGAAATTTATAAAAAAAGGGACAAACACATAATAAAATTAATCTCTTTCATACCAAGGACCAGCTTTTATTTTTTTTGATTTTGACTTCGAAATAAATTTTCTCTTAAATAAACCAGGTAACTTAAATGATTCTAGCAGACAACATCCAATAAGATGAGTACAAACAGCGGAATCTAAAAAAATAGAACATGAACATTTTGTACAATTTGGACAGTAACAGTCTGGGTCTAATTATACGTTGTGCTTTTCATTCCATAAAAATCTAGTGATTCTATTTTCCATGGTTAATCTTTCTATGCACTGACTTTTAATTAGTTCTTTTACTTCTTTTATTAAGCTGGTTTTTATTTTTGCACATGTGGGTACTATAGCTTTTAAAGAATCTTTTGACTCAACTTTGACAACCTTCTCAAAAATTTCAAAAACCGGTAATAAATTGAATTTTTTTCTTTCTGTAAAGAATGATTTAATTTTATTATTGTATCGTTCTATTGGACAATTAGACATAGAATAGCCGGCCGGAGTTTGGAAAAGCTGCCAATTGCAAAATGGCGAATCAAGCCACTGTTTACAGAAATAATTTAAAAAAATTCTCAAGCTAATCTTTTTTTTCCATTTAGAAATAATATTTCTTTTCTTTAATTCATATGAATCCAATGTAGTTGAATTTCTCAATTATCTCAAAATCAAGATACCGGTGAATAAATAAATAAATCGACTTAGTTACTCAATTAGAATTGAATTTAAAATATCAAACCATTGATAAAATCAGATGTGTGCCGTAACCCGTGTTTATTAGCTTTTTTTTCAATTTTGAGCTATGATTAAGGTTAAAGTCAAAAGTTACGGTTATGTTAAATTTACATTATAACCAATGAAATTTTTTTTTAGTAAACTGCATAAAAAAGTTTCACATTTTAAATCCTCTGAATATCTGGAAATTTAAAAAAATTGAAAAAACAAATCACACTCCAATAGATTTTTTTGTGTTTTTTGATATTTAATTATTTGTATAAACAAGTTTCGAAAAGTTCAACTCCGCTATTCAGTTATAATCAAAAAAAAGTAAACAAAATACAAAACAAACTGTCAACAATACGTCAGAATTCGATAAAACAAATAATAAATTTCGCCAAACGTTGACCTAAAGTAGATATCTCTGAAATAAGCTGACAGAATCAATAAATTTCTTTTTGAACTCATGTTTTTCCTTTTTAATAAATTTTATTAAATAAAACTTTAAGAGGGTATTAAGTTTCAAGCATTTTAATATAAAAAGAATAAAGTTTAAGATTTGACTGAGAACAATTCTTATAGAGGAATCCTACTAAATTAAGATTCACCACTTAAGCTAACTAAGTGATGGGGAATGCAAACGTTTTTCAACCTTTTCATCAATTCTCAATTAACTCAATAAAAAAATTATTGATTCATATAGAGGACACATTCATATAAACCTTGATATTAGGGATGTGATTACCCCTTATAAGGAGTTTATACTTAATTTTAACTGGATATGAACAGACAAGTTGACTTTTTTATGTTTAAACTAAGTTTTCATTTTTTTGTATAATGAGAACAATTTGTACATCGTTTCTACCGAATCTTACCGGATCCGTACCGAACTAGACCGTACCCGTATTCGAACCGTTAAAAAAAAAATTTTCTAATTTTCTACGGTTCGGGTACGGGTACCATCCGACCTTAATTCGGTAGAAGTTTTGTAATTATACTAAAAATATTTTTGGTTGCTTTTATGAGAAAAAATTTTCGTAGAGCGAATGATTTTATGTCGAATATTCAAATAAGCGTTCTTCAAAAAAAGTTATGTTTTTAGCAATTAAAAAGAATTTTTAAAATTGCTATTCTTTTTGGGATTTCATTATTTATACTTTTAGCAAAACTAATTTTTTAAATCTAGCAAAAATTTTATTGATTTTTGTTTAAGGTCATGGCTTTTATTTGCTCGAGAAAAAAAGCATATACGCAACAAAACGAAAATTCTTTAAATAGCTCTTATCTCGTGGTTTGAATTTTTTAAGGACAATTTAAGATAAAATTAAACCAATGAAAGCTGAAATACTAGGTAATAATCATTTGATTTGAAGATTTAAACCTACACTAAAAAAAATTTTTTTTCTCTTATCTAATATAAAAATAAATAAAATATGAGTTAAACTGCTGACATAAATCAAAAAATTCAAATAAATAAATAAATAAGGTTATAATTTTTGAAAATTTAAGAAATTTTTTTTCAAAATAATTTGTTGATTTTTAGAATTTCGATAAAATTCTTAAAACATGAGCAAACGAAAAGCGCAATATCGTATCATCTGATCAAGTCTCTTTTTTTCGATAAGATTTTGAAAAGTTTTTAAAGACTTTAAGAATACACTAGAACTAACTTAAAACATTAAATTAAAAAAAATTAATTGGATTTTTTTGTGATTCGAACATAAGAAATTTCTAAAATCTATTTTAAAAAAATTCGTTAATAATACTTTTTTATTTCAAATTATTTGATAGAAAAACGTGAATTTTTACCGCAAAAAACGTCACACTGTTATGTTTGATTATTTTTCTCTTTTTTATATTTAAGTATATCCACAGAGTCCCATTTAGAAATCATCTGATTACATTTTGTAAATTTGACAGATGTAATGTTTTTTCAGATTATTTAGAATATTCATATTCGATGTTAATATAAAAGTACCACTGCGAGACATTCATTGGAAAAAAATTAGCATTAAAATTTTAATGTTTAATTTTCTAAATTGAATGCTAATATTTATATTTCGAAGAATCGATTTTTTATTTTTTCCAAGAACAAAGAATAAATAAAAAAAGAAATTTTTTGATTTTATTCTTTATAAGAATTGTAGCTTTTAAGGTTTTAATTATTTTTCTTACTAAAATATTTTATTTCCAAATCATAATCATTAGGGACTTTTTTTTTAAAATTTACATTAGAAAAAAGCCAAAAAAAAAAAGTTCAAAAATAATAAATTCAACATTTCGAAGACATTATGTAAAATTTATTATTTTTGATTGAAGATAAGAAATTTCTGTAAATTAGAATTTCTAATATGGAAAAAGTTAGGCTGCTTTTTTTGTCTAAAAGTATAAGAGCAAAAAATTTGCGAGCATCTAAAAAAGATTTTATAAAATTGTTTTTTATGAGCTTTTTAACCTGCGATGTATGATGATGCATTTCTTTAGTGATTAAATTTTAGTATTATTTAATATAAATTTTTATGACATAATCTGTCTAGACATTGTCACATGTTTTCTAATAAATACTAAAAAAATAATAAAAGCAACGGAATTGATCGATTTAAAGTTAAAACATGAATACCGCGAAATGTCGGTCTAAAATGCTTACGTGTATTTATTTTAATTTTTCTTTTTTTTTTATCGGAATCTTGACGTATTTGGATTTTAGATTGCAATTTCAAAAAAAAATATTTGTTTAGACAATTAAATAAAAAATTTAACCTTTGGTTACATGTCGTCAAATTAAGCAGTAAATTTCTAAAAAAAATACTTGAAAAACAGACCATTTTCGACTTAAACGAAAAGTCCATTTTAAAAAAAGTGTTCGATATTTAACGACATGTCGCTAAAAACATGAAATTACGTTATTCAAATCCATGTCATTATTTTTAGAATTTTTTTTTTCAGTTAAGACAAAAATATTTTTAATGAATAATTTTAGATCGCTTTTAATAATTGAGTCAATTGGGAGAGATCTCCATGTAAAGTAATATGGTAATAAATTTAGCAATGCCTAAATATTTCAATCTAGTCTATTTATTTTTCGACATGATTTTTTATTCCAATTTGTATTTAAAGCAACGTTTTTTGATTGGCTAATCCGAAATTTTCAAATTTGATGATATATTTAGACGTGAATATCTATCAAAAATTATATCCTGGTAGCCAAAATTTCATGTCTTTTTTCGAATTTTCTATACGAAAAAAAAAAAGAATTGACGAAATTAATCACAAGATTTATAATATATTTTTAGCTAAAGAAATTCGGGAAAAAAACATAGTAAATATAAATATAAAATAAAGTTGGCAAATTTTTAGGTATAAAATATGCTAAAAAAGATTAAAAGCTCAATTGTATTTTTTAATTTCTAGTTAAAAAGAGTTACAAGAATGTTTTTGTTTTCATTGTATGTGTTTTTTTAAGAATATTTATTTTTCATTTTATCAAAAATATGAAATAAGAAGTTCATGATATATGGCTAATAAAAATATTTTTTTTTATCTTCACTAAGCAACGAATAATTGAAAAAATTTTTAATTAAATAAACTTAAAAACGTTAACTTATTTGTATCATATATTTTGTGCGATAGAGCATAGGTAAATAAATAACGCAGCCTTAGGGTATCGAACAGTAATTAGTCGAATTCTTACAGTACCCTAACCATACCGAACTCAGTACTGTAACTCAGATTTAGATTTTAAAAGCGTCTAAAAATTGAATTTCTTAACAATTTTTTAGAAAAACTAGACGCTTTTTTTAGCCGTCAAAAAAATTAGTCGTTTTTGAAGAAAAAGGTGTCTAACTAAAAAACGGCTAAAAACAGTGTCTTGTTTAAAAATAAAATCGAAATTTTGTAATGAAAAATTTAAAAACTATAGTTTTACACTTTTAATTTTAGACGTTTTTTTTTAAGACATGACTAAATAAAAGCGCTTAGATGACGTCTAGTTGTAGCGCTTAAAAATGGTGTCTTAGTCGCTTTTATTTTTTACAGTGCATGGTTCAACTGAACAAATCATGTTCCCGCGTTTGGTAAAAAAATAGTTCGCATGACAATTTTGTTCACCAAAAGGTGAACTAGATTTAGATTAGGTGAACAATCTTTAGGATTGGATGAACCAATCTTAAAAAATAAAAAAATTTGATTGACAAATTTTATTTCCAAAGAAATTTTCCTTTTTTATTAATTATTTTATATGGACTAAAAAGTGTGGAATTCACTGTTACAATGAAATTTAAATTTTAAATCTGTAATGGTATCAAAGTCCAAAAATAAAATTCTTTTTTTCTCGTTGAGAAGTCATATTAAACATTAAGAATGCAAAATACATTACTTTTTTCTAATTTTATATATATTTTTAAATAATTTCAAAAAACAAATCAAAATTTTTTAATATTTTTTTAATATAAAATCTACATATTTATCTAGGGGTTCTTTACCGAATATATAAAATCAGCTGTTTTTGAGCATCTCGCAACAAGTGCTTATTCAACGTACTTAAATATACAAAAACAAAAAAGGTTATAAAAATAGATTCGACGCGAAATATAAGCCTAACAAAAAAATTACCTTAACAAAATTAAAAAAAAGTTAGACTCAACAATAAAATTAGAAAAGGTTTCAAGGCATCATAATTATGCATATATATAAAATAGATTTTTTATTTGCTAAAACTCAAATTTTAAATTGAGAAAAAAATAACGTAAAACGTTACCAGATTTAAGTTTAGCATGATTTTAGCTTAATTCTTTTTATTGTTGGTTTTTTCAAATAACCTTTTCATAAAAAGAATAAAGCAAAAAATTTTGCAAAAAATATTTATGAATAAATTTGGTTAAATTGGTAAAGTTTGCCAAAAGCATTCTTTTTTTATTTTGTTGTTGTTGATTCTAATTAACTTATGATTTTTTCGATTAAGCTGTTATCTAATCGCAAAAAGAACCTTAGGGAAACATAAAAATTGATTTTTTTTTTAATTTTTATTAAATTTTTTTTTAAATTAAAAAATAACAATAATAATAAATACGTAATTAGATTATTTTTAAAAAAAAATGTGATTTTTTTTGTTCATCTATTTGAACAAGTAACTAAAAAAAAAATCATAAATTACATGAATTCAACAACTGATATTTGAAGTAAAAAAAAAAAAAATTTTTTTCTAGCTTGTTTCATAAAGTTTTCAAATACTTTTTTTTTAGCTATAATAAAATTTTTTTTCTCTATTCTACAATAAAAAAACTTTAAAATTTGTTTAGTTTCGTTAATTTACTTTATCACAGAAATTTTTCTTTTTGTTGTAGCTTAATATGTGATGAAAGATCACGAGTTAAATAAAGGTATTGAGTATCTTTTATTTGAGTCTAGACACTAAATCTACGTACTTTATTTAGATTTTTATAAATAAAATGTTTGATACTTCACATGATAAACCATCATCCTTGCCCTCGATCGATGAAAATAACTTATCAAATGCTGAAACTGATAAAAAAAAATATTTTTTGTTCACTAATCCAAAAGAGGCGCTAAGTCGTTTATTTTTCGGCTATCATAACAAGACTAAGCGAACTTTATCAGAGGAGGCTGAATGTGGTGATGAGGTATCAGTGTGTACTTGGATAAATGATGGAGTAAATCCAGACGATACGGATGCTTATGGTTATACTCCACTCTTAAACGCTGCAGTCGTTGGTAGATTAAATGCAGTTAATGAATTAATTAAAAATAGAGCTGATGTAAATAAACCTGGTCCTTATGGGTTTACTCCATTACACGCTGCTGCTCAAGTAAACGATTTTTTATCGACCAAAATTCAAAAATAAAAATTTTAATAAATCAATTTTTTCTGTTTAAAGAATGGTCATAGTGAAATAGCGTCAATTTTGATTAAAAATGGCGCTAAAATAGACGCTCAAAATGATGATTTGGATACACCGATGCATTTAGCAATCAAATCTCAACAAATAGAATTAGTTTTACTTTTGCTTAAAAATGGTAGTAATCCTAAGATTGAAGGTTTCCAGAAAAAAGATTGTTTTCAATGTGCCATGGAATGTGGTCTATTTGATGTGGCGCAAACTTTGGAAAATTTCAATCCAGCTTTAGATTGTAATAATAACAATTGCGTTCAATAAAATTAATAATGTCATATTTTAATAAAGCGAAAAAATTAATTTAAGAAAAAAAGAAAAGAAAAAAATGATATATTTTTAGAACGAAGAGTTGAATAAGGCAGATAAATTTACATCTATTTATATATATTGGTAAATTTTTTATTTTCTTGACAAACTTAGGTAACATGTTTAGTATATTTTGTTTAGGATACCGGTACCGGATAAAGAATTTATTTATTTTTTTCCTTGTTTTGTTTTGTGCATTACGACTCTTTAAATTCGTAAAAATATTGATTTTTTTTTTTTTACATAAATATATTTTTTTAGTTTTAAATTATAGTTGAAATATTTTTTAAAAAAATTTGTATATAATTTCCAAAAAAAAAAAAGTTTAAAAAAATGAAGTTAATTTTAGAACATTTACTGAATTATTTATTGCTTTATTTTTGAAAAAATTTTTTAAAAAGTTAAAAAAATTCTATTTTACAAAAATAAAATAACTGGAAATTTTTATTTTTTTTTTCATACTCTTAATAAAATATTTCCTTATTAATTTATATATTAAATCAAGATCTAATTAGTCCTTAACTAAAAGTTCGACAAGTTTTATTTTACTATAATTTTGGTCTTTTTAAAACTTGAATTAAAATTATAAAAAAAAAAGCTTCTCTGAGAGTCTTGAAATTTGAAAAATGTCTTAAACTTCAAAGAATTATCAAATGAATTTTTGATTTAAAAAATATGAACTTTTAAACAAGATTCCTATTATTATTCAATTTATTAGGGAAATGAAAAAAGCTTCGAATTTCGGGGTCTTTTTGCATCTAGTACTAAATAGAAATAATACCATGATTTTAATACCAACACAACTAATACTAATTGCATTTAATACGAAATGCTTAAATTAAAAACTAATACCAAAGCAAAAAGTTAAATACAAGATTTAATACTATATCCTTATTTAAGGTTTTTAATACTATTTCTTTTTTTAAGCATTTAAAAATAAAAAAGAAGAAATTAATTCTAAAGAAAATGTTTTGAGTCTGGTTTCCAATGTGACCAGTATTTTTTTCTGGTCACATCGATACCTAGTCTAAAAAGCAAAGATTTAAATTATTTTGATTTTTTACCGAAATTCGCTCAATTCTTTAATTGGAAATTTTTGTTGGTCGTTTTGATTTTACCTAAAATCACGTATATTTACGTAAAATACAAAAATCGTAACACCACTTTAGTTAATATTTTCTAAAATAGAAGAAATAAAATACGTTTAGTATAATATTACCGTAAACAATCGATAGATATACTATGGTACAAATCTGAAATTTTAGATTTGTACTCAAGTCTTTGGTCTTATGGCTACAATAAAAGGGATGGTACAATCATCGAGTGTTTACGATATTTAAATCAAAATTCGACTAGGTTGTGAACTTAGGTTGTGAACATACATCGACTTAGGTTGTGAACAACTTATAAAAAAGTAACGTCAACCGTCGACCGTAACTTTTGACCGTAATCATAACCATAGCTCAAACATCTTTAACAGTAACCTATGTGGCGAATTAACATAGGCTACTGTTACGGTCAAAAGTTACGACTGACAGTTGACGATAGACTTTTATAAGAATCGCTGTAGATCTAGATCGTTTTAAGCATTACTGTTCTATTGTGTTATTTTTTACACTTTCTAAATTTACTTTCTTTTCTTGTACAAATATTAATTTGGGTTAAAAAACTAGAGAGTGCTTAAAAATTAGTAAAATTTGTAAAAAATTTCTTAATCGAAATTTGAACGAAATAAAACTGAAAATTAAGAACTCTTGAAAAATTTGACAAGGTTTGCATTTTCTAAATTTTTTATCAGTAAAAAAACTAGTGTTGTGAGTCGACTAGGAAATCATCAAGTCGACTCTAATCGACTCCTTTTTTTTTGGAGTCGACTGTAATCGACTTTCAAAAAATTCGAGTCGACTATAGTCGATTAAAGTCGACTTTTTTCCGAATATTAAAATAAAAAAAATTTGCGAGTAACGCGGTGTCAACTTTTTTTTATACTAACCTTATACGTTCTGAGGCTTAAATAAATTAATCAAAAAATTCATTCCTTTTTTCAAATTTGAGAAATTTTAGCTTATATCTCATATCTTTATTTATGACAATTAAATCTATTGTTTTAAGCAAAAAAAGCGCTCTTTTGTTTAATCCTAATTCACTAAAATTTTTTTTCTGAAAAAAAACTAATTTAATTAAAAGAATTTTTTATTTGAAGTTTATGCTTAGAACAATGATCGTTTTGTTTGTAAACTTTTAGTTCATAAAAAAAAGAAAAAACATTATTTGAACCGCATTTTTGATTAAAATTTAAAAAAATCAATGAGGAAAACAATTTTCGTATAAGTTTCGACTTAGTCGATTAAAATCGACTTTTAAGATTTACTATTCGACTAGAATCGACTCTCAAGATTTTAAAATCGACAGTCAGGAAAGTCGACTAGTCGGAAATAAAGTCGACTTTTTAAGAGTCGACTCACAACACTAAAAAAAACCCTCTTTATCAGAATCATCTGATTTTTTTTTTTGATTTTTGCATGTTAGATTTTTGTTTTTTTCTGAGGAGGACTTCTCGATCAGAATCACAATAAACCAATAGAATTCATAAATAGTATAAGAATTTAGTCTTGTAAAAAAACAAAAATTTTAATTCTTTTTTACTTAGATTCTTAGTTATTGCTCAAATATTAGAAAGAAGCGATTTTCGAATTTAAAAGCGTCTAAAAATTGAATTTTTTAACAATTTTTTAGAAAAACTAGACGCTTTTTTTAGCCGTCAAAAAAATTAGTCGTTTTTGAAGAAAAAGGTGTCTAACTAAAAAAACGTCTTTAAAAATGTGTCTTGTTGAAACACTCCAAGATGACGTCTAGTTGTAGCGCCTAAAATGGTGTCTTAGTCGCTTTTATTTTTTACAGTGTATCTAATTGAAAAAAAAACTTAGAATCGAATAGTCTTCAAAATTTTAGAACTGAAGGGTTCAAAATTTTATAGGTAAATTTTTTGTTAAAAGGTTGATTCAATTCAAAACTTCTACGCTATCTGAATTTGAGAACTTTGATTCAAATTCGAATTATACGCCCATGAAAACTTTCTAATTAAATTTTTAAAATGTTTTAAAAATTTTTGATATTTCAAAATTTGAACCTGAAAACTTTTGAAATTTAATTTTATTTTGAAAATTTTAGATTTTTGAAAAAAATTTAGATTTTTTTGAAAGTTTCGAAACTGAGTTTTTACCTTTTGATTCGTTAGTTTGAAATTACTTTTTAAATTCCTTTAGATTATTACCCTAAAATCTTTTGAGGCCATTTTTACTCTACTGTACTTACATTATAAAAGGATTAAAAACATCTTAAATAATTTCAAAATTTTGTCATTAAAATTCTGTAATAAATTTTAGTTAGGTGTAGCTCTAATTTTTGATTGCACACCTTTTATATAAACTGGTGCGGTACGCTAAACATTTTTTAAAAATGTTTTGCTTAAGTTAATTTAAAGTTTAAGTTTCGAGTACGTCTCTCAAGACAATACGGCGTTACTTTGGTAGAATAGTCATATACTTTTCAAGATTTGCTTGGGTTTTCAATTTTGAAAAAAAATTCATCGTGTTTATTTTAATCACTAAATTTGAAAAAGGCGTTATTTTTTAAAAAGAGGTTTAACGTCGTATTTTCTTATTAAGATTCTTTAAAAGAAAAATAAGATTTAGATTTCAAAAACCTCTTATTTGATTTTAAAATCATTTAAATACACTACGGACCAATATTTTCAAATTAAGAAATTTAAAAAAAAAGCCAAACTTTATTTACTTTTGAAATTTGTGGCATATTTTCTGCATGAAAATTGATTTTAAACTAATTATATCATAAATTCAATTAGGTACACTCAACTACGTCTCATTAATGTCAAACTAATATATGTTTAAAGCTGAAAATATAGTTGCACAACAATCCGCTTATAAAATATAACGTGCCATAATTTTCCTAATTGTCTATAAATCAATTTAGAACAATAGGGTTTCTTTTATTTTTTTGCTTTTTCAAGCTATTTAAGATTAAAAAAAACATTTTTTTTATATATTTAAAGAATGATTTTAGTTTTTATTTTTTTTTTAAATATTCAAATAATATAGGGTGTGTATTTGACTAAGATTTTTTTTTTTAGATTTTTCCAAGAATATTGCTTGATCTAATTTTATTTGTATGAATGTTTTAGTTTCAGAATAAGAAATTTTGAATATTTTTGGGATTAATTATCATATGAGGCATTTTTAATTTAATGGTAACAAAGTACTTTTAAGACATTAGATTTTGACTTGGAAATTAAAAGTTTTCAGGATTCAAAATTTTGAAAACACTTTACTTTACTTTTATTTACTTTACCAAGTAAAGTAAACTATCTTCTTTACCAATTTCCTTTTTTAAGTAAATTAAGTAAAGTAAAAATTTATTTTTAATAGTAAAAAGTAAAAAAAGAATTTACTGATTTTTAGTAAGTTACTTTTTTAAAAGTAAATTGGGAGAATAACTGGACATATTTAGATTTTCAAGGACCTTTGGCATTCCAAACTAATTTTTGTTCAGTTAAAACTACTTATACTAGCAATTTTATTTTTTTATTGAAATTTATTTCAAAAAAGTAAATTAAAGTAAATATGCACACCTAGTCTACATAGAACCCACAATAACATATATGATACCCGCATAGAAAAAATTTTCGCCACAAAATCAATTTCATCAAGAAAAAATCTTTCACCCAAAATAAAAAACTTTTTTGTACGTTTTTTTCATTTTAAAATTAACTTCTTGTCACAAAACCAATAAAATTTCGAGCAGTAATATCAATATTGTTAATTAAATTAACTAAAAAGAAAAAATGGTAAATAATTTTTTGTATAAATGTTGATCCTTAAGCTTTCGTAAAAACATATGTTTTCATGATCAACTTTGTTCCTCAGAAACTATATGTGATTAATTAGTAAAAAGAAAAATATAAGCTGACCAAAATTAGCAAGATAATCAAATAAAATTTGTTTTTTAGAAGTACTATCCTGGTCATTCATATGTTCCAAAAATGAATATTCATTTCTGTTCAAATGATTTCATAAACGTTCAGAAATGTTCATAAGTGTTCAAGAGAATTCGTGTGAATACAAATGAGTACTTGTGAACATTCATAAGCATTCATTTTCGGAACATATGAATGGCCAGGATAGTAATTGAAATTTAATTTCTGTTAATTCTTATTTTTCGAAATTCTGTCAAGTCATATTTTTCATAAAAATTTTATCAAACTTGGATAGATTTGAATAAGCGATTTAAAAAAATGATTAATCTCAAATTAATAAATAACCAGACTACGGAAAGTTTAGAACAAAAATCCTTTTTCTTATTAAACCGAGCAGAAATTTGAATTTCAAAATATTCGAAAGCACGCCAGTAAATAAACAGATTGTCAAAATAAAATAATTTTCGGAACCACTGTAGGATTAAGGCTTGTTGCAATCAAATCTTGCTTTTTTTTTTACTAAATAATTAATTGATAAACGTTTTTTAAAAATTATGATGGAACTATTAATATGAGTAATTTGAAATTTATTAATTCCGCCATTATCTTTTATTCCACTTGAAAACACTTTTATATTGATATTTTTCAATTTAAAAAATTTCAATGACTAAAAATATTCCAAAAACTAAAATTTTTTATTTTTCTGCAAAAAATTCAAATAAAAGTTCTTTTTCATAGTATACGAGTCATTTAAAGTTCAAATAAAGGTGTTCAAAATAAGACGACTCCATCTTCTATTTGTGGAAATACGGGGAAATTTACAATATTTTGCTGCCGATAAAAGGTTTCTTCTATTCGAAAAATTTAACTATGCAAACTTGTGGACAGGTTGGCTACTTTAACTAGGTTAGTCTTCTCATGACCTTTAACTATTTTGCATAAGGCCTCCTCTCATTCAACTCATTCATTTCAAACTTTTAAGGATATATTATATTATAATATTAAAATGAATAATTGACTTATCGATTTGTTGATTTTTTTTCGAATTCTTTCTAATCTTTCGAAAAGCTTCTGTGGATTTAATTGATGATTATCTTTTTAAATTTTACAGGGTGATGATGTTCCAATGGTTCGAGTCGTTGGATGGGAGATCTGGAATTTAGACCCATCTCAAATTTTGAATATAGGATTTTTATACATATACTTGCTAATAGATTTAGATAAATAGCACACAAAATATTAATGATCATCAAACGTGTTCTTTTTTCGGAAGAAGAATGAATTATAATATTTGATCATCAAGGGACTAATTGAAAGATTCAAATAAAGGTTGTCCTCTTTCAATGCTGCTTTAGATTATGGCTATTGAAGAATTAATTTAAAGAATAAAAAAAAACAAAAATATTAAAGATTCTAATATGTATGGTTTAGAAGCTAGAGAAATAAAGGCATCAGCATATGCTGAAGATATTGTAGGACATAAGAATGATAAATTATTTATTGAACTTTTTTAGAAAAGGGAGACTGACTATAGAAATATAGATTTCTGTTTTATATGCATGGGGTAGTTTTTAGAAAAATTCCCAACACTAGGCCTCTTTAAGTTTGTTTTTCGTCTAAGTTGACCCACTCCCTGTCAGAAAAGTTACTTCTTTGTCTGAAAATATGACAACCGCCAAATTCGAAAGTCCTCCATCAAACTGCTTAAACCACTCGGTCAATTAAGTTGCCTGCTTAAATGTCACCTATATATAACGAATAAAAAAAAAATTTTTTTTATTATATAGGAGCCAAAATAACCCCCCCCCCCTAATTTTGGAACTTTTCTGACATTTCAGACCTTTATTTACTGTTAGGTTTTCTTCCAAATAAAATGACCTATCCCACCCCGACTTTGTGTGTCAGATTTTCTAAAAAATTACCCCATTTTAGATGTTTCGAAAAAAAGATTCCTGGTCGAAAATCATCTAATCTAGAAATGAATATAAATGTATTTTTTAATCTTTTAAACGTTTTTTTTCATCTCACTTCATAATTTTTATTTTCTTAAGTACTCACTAAATTTAAGGAAAGTATAGTATCGTTTCATTGACAATACTTTTTAAATAGGCTATTTAAAATAAATATTGTTTCCATTTTAGATTTAAGATAACTTTTATGACAATTTACAATGTGAATTCATTTTTAAACAATTTCAAAATTGAATTAAAAAATACTGTATATTAAAGAACTTATTTCTGAACTATAAAATTTTTTTTTCTGTTCGAGGATCCACTAAAAAAGCTCTTAATAAAAGATTCTAGTTTTTTTCATGTCATAATTTGCGAATCAGCTAAAACCCAATCGATTAGCCTTGTTATCTGAAAATTAATTTTCCTTAAAAAAAAATTTAACAAACCTCAAAAAAAATAAATTTCTACTTATGAGATTAAATTGATTAAACACTTGAGCAAAATGACTTTAAATTAATTGTTTTCTAAATAATCTACGACATTTCGAGTATAACCGGAATGAATAATAATCAAAAAAAAAACAGGAT
>NTPY01000211.1:242625-281584 GCA_002922825.1 Brachionus calyciflorus
AAAAAATTTAATTTTGAAAATTTATTCAAAATAAATTTTTTTTTTAAATATCCTGATGCTTCAAGAATGATGAACATAGATAGACTTCCGGGTATTTGTTAAACAAAATAATATGTTTATTATATCATTGTAGAAAAAAAAGAGAATTTTGAGTGAGCTAAAGACCGGAAAATGTTGCACAACACTAATTATATTTATAATGTCTAGATCTTAAGATTTCGTCTTTAAAATTTAAGATTTTTTTCTTTATAAGTAGATAAGACATGAGATTAAAGCTGTTTTCTTTAAATTTTTTCTAAAAATTTTAATATTGAAATTTAGAGAGAAGATTTTTTCTGGCAAAAAAATCTGTCTGACTAAGTAATAAAGTCTCCAAAGGCATTTAAAATAAAAAAAAATATTTTTTTTTAAAATATAATTTTTTCTTATATTTTATGATTATTCTATGTTCTAAAAGGTCAATGAGAGTTGAGATTTTTGAATTTTGAGGATTTTTTTGAACAGTTTAAATTAATTAAATTTGTTTTTAACTAGCGGGCGTAAAATTCCTTAAGATTTTGCTGGTTATACGAAAAAAAACTAAGATCAATAAGAGAAAATGAATAAATTTAACACTGGAAAATATTTTTCAAGTTTTTTTTAAAAAAAAGTTTATTTTAAGATATGGGTTTACCTAATCACCACATATTATTAAACTTAAAAAACTTTAGACCACACCTTATTCCACCATTAAAAAGGGAAAATTAAAAAAAGAAATTCCATCCAAATTTTTCTTTAATTAAGAATATAAGGTATTTAATTGAGTCTATTTGACCTTGATTTCTGCTTAAAAATAAATTATTATATCATTACCTTAATCTAGACAGTCAACCATTATTTCCCTCACAATTGTTCTTAATTGTTTTCCTTACGATGTATCGTACCGCTTATATTTATAGGATTTTTCTTCTCTAAAGCTTCAAATAAATTCGATTTACTTCATCGTTCCTCAACTGTTTTAGAAAAAAAATTTTTGTGCTTGAAATAAATGTGAGTAATTAATACTAATCTTAATGATTCATTCAGTGATTTATTAAATGTGAGCTTACTAAGACGTAAGGTCCTTTGAATATTTAGAGAAAATTGTTTTATTTAAGATCTAAAATAAATACAGTGTATCTCCGATTTTCTAAATCTCGCTTTTAGGGCGCTATATCGTTGAAAAACATTTTAGAGTAAAACGAAAAATATTTCAGAGAATGATAGATTCTTAAATTTAGATAATAAATAGGGTTGTTAACTCGAAAGAAAATTGTAATTTTGACATGAGTTTTTAGGATAATGTGATTGATAGGACATGAAAGACTTGTCTACGATTTTTAATCCCATAAAAGGTTACAAGCGAAGATTGCTATTTCGTATTGTATTCAAAATATTGGACTAAAAAACGCTGTCAAAATTAAGATTTTCTTTCGAATTAATAACCCGAATAATAAAATTGAGAGTTCATAAAATCGGAAGCTAAATTTCATAAATTTAAGGTTCACCAAATCATAAACTTTCGTTAAAATATGACTATTTTCGATTTTTAATAACTCATGTCTATTCTGATAAAAATATTGCGAAAATATTTTACCATGCTCTAAAAAGTTTAGTTTTTGTTTTCAATAATTTGATTCATAATAATCAAAATAAAGACAAAATAAGGTTTTTTTACAAGAATACTTCAAAATATAAGTTTTCTAAAAAAACGAAACCATATTCCCTAGATATTATATATTGAAATTTTTATTCAGAAAATTTTCGGAATCGTTTTTTCAATTGAGAAATAAAAATTTAAGATACTAATATTAATGACTTGGGGCACCTTACATGAAATTTCTATTTCATTCAGTTCGAAAATACATAAAATCGGAGAGGGAATGTATTGGAAAATTTATCGAAATCTGTCAAATAATTTCAGAAATTTACTGCATAATGTCTTAAAACGGAAAAGTCATTTTATATTTAATTAAAACTCGGCATTGAAAAAAAATAGAGTTTAGTTTGTTTGAAGCTTATCTTTTTTTTTTTAAATTGATAAATAAGACTGGAAATTTAATTCCAAATAATACTGAGACTGTGAGATAATCCAGCTGATAAAAAAATTAATTTTTTCGAAATGACAATTCAGAAAATGCTCATAAACACTTTTTTTTTGTTAAAAGATGAAAGTATTAAAAAAATAAAAGTACTTAAAGAATTTAAAATTTAATTCATTTTGAATTTCATATTTTCCTATTAAGTGACAACCTACTTATTTCAAATTTTTGCCAATCCATTTTCAAAATCTATTTAATTTTGTTTCGAGTAACCAAATCTCAATAATCATGATTTCTTGTTTGATATAAAAAATTAATTATTCTTAACAAAAAATTTACGTTCTTCTTCCTACTTATTACGTAAGTTAAGTGTGTAAATAAAAACCTTAAAATTTAAAAAAAATTATTTTTTTTTCTTATTATTTTTGCTAATAAAAAGACTCATTGCTTAAATTAAATCTATCTTGTTGCTCTTTATTTTTCTTTTGAAAAACATAACATGATGTAAATAATTCAATACTCAATTGATTTCATCAACCCTTTATTTTATGCGGCACTTAAAATCGAAATTTCGAATTTATTCCAACGCTTTAACACGCAAAAATAATTTTTTTTGAAAAGTGATAAATGCGGCATTTATTTCCAAAAATCTGACAATTAACCCAGCATTTAAACCCAAAAATAATTTTTTAAAAAAAATTGATTTTTCCTTAATTAATTTATTAATTTTTTTTAAAAAAACATCATTAATGCTGCATCTAATCCGAAAGATTTTAACTTTAGATGACAAAAAAATTACGAAAACTGAATCATTTTCGAGGATAGATGCCGCATTTATCACTTTTCAATAAATTACAAGGTTAATGCAGCAGTTAAATCCGAAATTTTGAATTAAATTGCAAGGCATTACGGTACAATCTGTTCTTAGAACGAGTCTAATCATTATTTTTTCATATTCGTAACATATTTCCTTAATCAAGTAGTAATGAAAAAAAATTAAGCTGTTATGTCTTTTGAATCGATGCTTTTTTTGCAATTCTGCAAAGAATAAAAATTTCATTTTATTTATAAATTTAAAAAATTATTAAAAGTTAACTTAGTTAATCGTCAAAATAAAACTTTCTTAAATCGCACTGAAAGTGTTCAAGAGCAAGTTTTCGAACCTGTCTAAATTGTTCAGGATCTGTTCAAGCTATTTGCAATGATTTCTCTATATGATTGCTTCAAGAACTATATCAAAAAACCTGAGCTGTTTTTAAACAGGTGGTTGACTTGTTTTTTGTTTGAAATTATATGATTCACATTTTATTGCTAAAGTTTTAGTTTGTTTTAGTTAAATAACCATAATTTTATAATTTAAGAAAAATGATAAATATCTGCTAATAATATCTCCTACACTGCTAATTATAAGGTATTTTACAATCTAAAATTATTATTATTATTTATTATTTTAAGAAAATTCGTCCCATGGACATTAGAATAAAAAGTTAAAAAAAAATAAAAAAAGTAAAAATAAAAAAAAAATGTTTTAAAAAGGTTATTAAAATTCTCTAAAAATACCTTAAGGTATCTTAAATGTATTATTTTACAATAATGTCTTAATTTTTGTACGTTAATTTTCCATTTTAATTTTTAAATTTTTATTTCACCCTAAGTGAACCTTTGAGAGTTGTTGCAACAGCATACTAATTATTATCTGAATTAATATACTCCCTTAATTTTAAAATATAAGAGTGCATCCACTTATCGCCTTCCTTCAGATGGTTGCATAAAAAGGTTTGAAATTTTACTAGTTCTTTTTTATTTAAAACTCATAAAAACTCATAAATTTAAAAAAAAGATATATATATATATATATAAGCTTATAAAATTTGTGTTTTTTATACATCATTTTAATCCAAAATATAGATTAAAAGACATGTTTTAGTTTCATAATATTCTGATACATGAGGCTATCTAAATTACTCTAAATATACATTTAAAAAATTTACCCTTCAATTCTTCACCTTATCTCGAACAATTTGTTGCAGAAATTAAAAAAATCCTATTTGATTTTTCCTGTTCTATATTAATTCAAAATAAAATTAAGATATTAGGTATTTCATGACTTCTAGAAGCCTTTAAACATTAGAATCACATGACATTTTGAAAAAAAACTAGCAAAACAGGATCTCAGACTAATTAGAAATCAAAGTTCCTTTTTATTTTCTTTAAGCTTTTCAGATTTCTATTAAGTGTTTTCGACGATAGAAGGCTATTAAGTTTTATACAATTTTTATTTATTATTATTTCTTTTTTAACATCTTAAAGCTATCATTAAGATTCTTTTAAAATCTCTTTTTAAAAATCAATAAATATAATTTTTTATATTTAAAAAGCATGCTTCCTTTTGTGCATTAGGTAAAAGGAAAATAAGATATTCTTTACAAAGTTGATGTTCGGCTAAAAAAGATGTATCGAAAATCTAAAAATAAATCTTATTATTAATCATGAAATAAAATTCATATATTAAATACTATTATTCATTTATTCATGTCTATTCGCCTTTGTTACCAGGTTGGCTGTAATTTAAAGTGTCAAATTTCATTTTCTGAAAATGAAAAAAATTTTTTTGTTATTAAATCTCCGTATAATTTGTTTAATTAGACTCATTTTTACAAATATATTTTAGAGAAAAAAAAATAAAAGGAAAGAAAAAAACGAAAAATTTAAATTTGTTTGTTCGAAATTAATTATGACATTAAACGGTGAATCTCTTAATGGAAATCCTCTAATAAATGAATCTAATAACGAGGTAACTTTGAAAAATTCATTCAGACTTGTTATACTGGGTGCTCCTCGTGTTGGCAAAACATGCATTATCAACTGGTTTCTAGGCAAAACAGTCAAAGATAGTTATATACCAACTATTGAAGATTTTCATAGAAAAATATATAAAATTAAGGGTGAAATTTACAGATTGGATATATTAGATACCTCTGGTAATGATCCCTTTCCAGCAATGAAAAAACTCAATATAATGACTGGTAAGTTAAATTTTTTATTTTGATAAAAATTTATCCAAAAAAAGAACTTAATTTCCTATACAAATAGTTTTTTATTAGCAAGCAAGTTATAAAAAAGATTCTGGCGATTGAACTTTAGATTTAAGGAAATACCGTAATACCTTGTATAGGAATGCATTGAATTAAAACCTAAAATTTTAACAATTAATGCACCCCAAAATAAAAGAATTTTTAATTTTTTACCATTTATTCTAATAGAGAACCTAATCAACAGTATCAAACAATGTTTTGATTATTTTTACGTTTTTCCGATCGTTTTAAAACTAGCTTTTTTTGGCGCATTTATTCTTAAAATTTTGATTTGAATTGCATGCATTTGTTTGCAAGGTATTACGGTAGGTCAAATTGTCTTAGATTACATAAAAATATATCATTAAAATTCAATATATATATATATATGGTTTATTCTTTTGTGTTCTATAACAGTTTTACCTACAAGTTTGAAATTTCATTAGAAAAGAGCGATGTTTCAAAATATTTTTTTGAAAAAAATATTTGAGTGTTTTTTTTGCAATGAAGATGTATCAAAACTAAATATGCTTGATCTAAGTAGCGTATTTAGTTATAGTAAATTTTCCAAATAATTTAATTTTTAAAAAAAATTTAATTTTTTTTTTAAATATTTGATAAATAACTATAACTAAATACGCTCTTTTGTTTAGACAAGGAAAATTTTTAAAGACTTGTCTGATTTCCTGATAAAATCCCCAATCAAAATTAAGAATGAGATAAACACCCTTAAAAAAATAAAAATAAATTAAAAGATCCTTTGAATTTAAAAGTTGCTGAAACATAGACCTTCAGATTATTCTGAATATTTAGAAAATTACTATAACAAAATACGCTACTTGGTTGAGATGAGTAAATTCTTTTGGCTATTTAGATCAAGATATTTTGTTTTGATTCACCTTCATTAAAAAAAAAACATTCAAATATTTTTTTAAATAGTTTCAAAATATTTGAAATATTTTGAAACATCGCACTTTTCTAATGAAATTTCAAACTTTTAGGTAAAGTTGTTATAGAACACAAAAGAATAAACCATATATATGTGAAAATAGCAATTTGAAAGCTGAGAATTAATATTTAATACATCAGAATTTTTAAAGGTAAAATTTCATTAAAATTATTTTTTAGGTAGATTCGGTAATTCAGTTTTAAAAAAATAATAATTTTTTTGAGTGGGTTATGTTTCTTAAATAGGTAGTAAACTAAATAAATTACCGTGATGCCTTGCTATTTCATTATATCAATGTCTTCACAGCTCTTTAACATATATATAGAAAAGTAAATTTTCGACGAACAAAACTTAGAGAAATTATAATTGAACAAAAAACTAAAATTTAAATAATCTTCATTGTATGCCGTTTAATTCTCAAAAATTCGAAACTCTTGAAGAATGTCGTAACATGGGCTTAAAAAGACTGTAAACTTATTTAAAAAATGTAGTGTAAATAAGCCCAGAAATAATATTTACCTTAATCCCCCTTTATAATACCAGGTACAGTACAAATTAAAACTAACTTGTACGCATTTTGTTCTTCAACTCTTCCTCAACTCTTCCTCGACTCTTCTTCAACTCTTCCTTTCCTCTTCCTCGACTCTTCTTCGACTCTTCCTCAACTCTTCCTTTCCTCTTCCTCTGAAGAAAACATTTAATAAAAACTAATATTTTTTTTTAAATTAAACATAAACTAAAACAGATTTTTTTCAATTTAAGGTGATTTATTTGTTTTGGTATTTAGCATAGACGATATCGATTCATATTTACAAGTAAAACAACTTACTGAATTAATAGTCGAGCTTAAAAAAAGCAAACAAGATCAGAGAAATTCAACGGTTCCTATATTAATTCTAGCCAATAAATTAGATTATTTATTAGAAAGTAGAATTCCGCAAAGATGCGTAGATTCTTCGGATACACAACAATTTGTGTCATCATTCAAATCATGTCTATACTCAGAAATTAGTTGTAAGACCTCATTTGGTCTGGACAATGGCTTTGAAAAATTATTCAATTTAGCCAATTTGCCTATTGAAATGATACCGTCTAAACACAGACGTGTATCATTAAATTTAGACTTGACCAAACCTCAATTTAGTAGACAACTTTGTACACAACAATCATCAGATCCATTTGTTATAAATAATCAAACACATGATATTAAAAAAAATCATAAAATTACGAATGATTCGAATAGTTTTGTTACTGGCAATGGAAATAGTAGTTCGAATTCTATTCAAGTAGATCGCGAAGGAAGTTTTAAATCGACAGCGAAAAAAAGTTTTCGAAAAATGACATTTAGAAAACATTTGACTGAAGCGTGTGGTACAGTATGGCTGAACGCAAGGAGACCAAGTATACGAGCCGAACTTAAATTGTTACAAGTAAAATCAAATGGTAAATTTACATTCAATCAATCAGGCCTAGCTAGAAACAATGTAAAAAAACAATGTAAAACAAATACGGATCCTAAGCGCATAGATTTACTTGTAAAAAATTTTAAAAATTTATTTTGTTGTAATGTTAAGGCAAATGGTTGTTCAAATGATAAACATTCTTCTAAATTTAAGGCTAAAAAATTGTATTAAAATTATGAAAACCTTTTAATGTTTTTTTTACTGTTTTTATATTTTTTTATCATTTTTAAATTCTGCTTTTTGTAAAAAATAAAAAATTAATTTTTTTAATTGGCTTTTATTGTTTTTTTTTCTAACTGGATTGAAATTAGAATATTCTTCTCTACCTTTAATTTAAAATAAGTTTCGTTTTTGTTTAGGTAAATTTCTTTTTCAGCGTAAACGAATTAAACTAAAGTTGAATCCCATTTTATATATCTCTTAAATATTTCCTTGACTAAATACAGTGATTCGTAAATATAAACAACCACGATGTTTTAAAAACATTCGTTTAACAAACTTACCTGTCAAATATAGGTTCAATACTATAGCATGGATGAATAGTTCTGTTTGGTTCGAATGGCTTAAATGGCTTGATCTTCAGTTTAAACATAAAATATTCCTTTTGGTCGATAATTTTCCTGCTCATTTGCCACCAAATACCACTTCTTTTCTTCATCAACTTGATTCTGGAATAATTAACTCGTTCAAGTGTAAGTACAGAAAATTGTAAAAGAATGGATTAAACAATCGGATCAAAAAAAAATATATAACTGAAATAAATTTAGACAAAGCAATTCAATTTATAGACGAAGCATGGGACGAAGTTAGTTCAAACACTATTTATAATTGCTTTCAGAAAACTGGTATGCTCCCTGATTCGATTCCTAACGATAACCACCAAGTTGACCATGATTCAGTTATTTTGGGAAATCTTTTGGCTAAATTTAAAGATGAATATATTGAAAAAAATTTTGCTTGTTTGATTAATGATCCATGTGAATATATAGATGCTGAGCTGCCTCCTTTTGAATTTATAACGAATGAGGATATGGGATTTTGATTGAAGAAGGCAAACTCAATCAGCCTGTAGAGTGTGAAGTTGATGAAACTAGTGAAGATGCTGATAAAACAATTGCAACCATCGTGACACATGAAGAAGCGGAGAAGTGAATGAAAATTTGAAAAATTATGTTCGTCAATATGAATGCTGTGAAGCTAATGATGTTATAAAATTGAGAAAACTTTTCAAAAAAATAGAAACTGAACGTCTAAATTATCTCAGTCAACCTAAAATATCAATTTTATTTACAAAATAAGATTAATTTTCTTTAAATATTGACTAGTTTTTATTAGTTTAATTTTTGAATAATTTTTTTTATATTTTCACTTGTTTCACAATTCAGTTATATCACATTTAGCTTATTGGACAAACATGCTGATATAACCGGGGTATGACTGAATGTTTATAATTTGACTTGCATATCTTTAAAGCAAAATTGAAAGAAAAACCAAATTAACCTATTCACCAATTTAAAATACACATCTTTTAGATCATTAATAAAAAAAGAATAGCGTTATGCTCTGAAGCCACTGATGGCTGCCGGTTCCTTTTTTTCAAATTTCCGTGATGAAGTTTATTGTCACTAAACTCTAGCTGTGGTGACTGTTATTACCGTATAATCCCCATCACGGGATTATCTTACCAAAGACAATCGACTACCGCGTTCTCAAGTCCTCACCACAGAGAAAATATTCATTGAAAATAAGCCCTAAAAAAAGATTCTTAATTAATCTAAAAATTATATTTAAAGATTGTATTTTTAAAATATAGGACTGAATATGGATCTTTTTTTTATTGAACTCGACTTTTTGAGACCTATCCTTTCAATCGATCCAGTCGATTCAAAATATTACCATGAATTAAACACTTACGATAAACTCGGTAGCCATAAGCGCCCTGTACCGAAAATGACCGTGTTATTTTTAAAATTTAAAATAGATCTAATTCAAGAATAAAAAGTTACATGCTTATAAAATAATAAAAAAATCTGCTTTACATAATGACAAACATTATGTATACGCTCAGAGCGTCTAGTCATTGTGTGGCTTCAGCAGTAATTTTCAACAGACATTTTTGTTTTGTGTCAAAAAACGTTTTTATCAATGACCATCTTAAAATTGTTAACTATTTCGGCATTCACAGCGCTCTCTGGGAGCTTGTTTCATTTATTGACTCCTCTATTCTTATATTGTATCGTGACGGAAAATTTCGAACAATCTCTCTAATCTTATGGCCTCGTAGTTTAGCTAGTTTATTTGTTGGATTCTTAAAGTTGATTCCTTTTATAAGATTTACACTATCAATTCCCTTTGTTATTATAAACATTTTAATTAAATTACCACGTTCCCTACGTTCAACAAGTGGTTGAATTTCCAATTCTTTTAGTCTAAATTCATATGGCATTTCTCTAATATTTTTGACCAATTTAGTAGCGCTTTATACTCTCCATGACATTCAGGTCCTTTTTAAGAAAAGGAGACCGAAAACTAACAGCATATTCCATGTATGGCCTCACCGACGCCGAATATAACATTTTAAAAGACTTTTTATTAAAATATTAAAATGAATTTTTCAACATACCCAATCCTCTATTCGATTTATTTATAGCTATATTGACTTGGTCCTCAATTTTAGATCTTCCCTAATTTGTTCTTCAAGATCTCTCTCAGATCGAGTTACAAACAGGTTGTGTCTAGTGCCCTCCATAGCTATGATTGAATATTCGAAGTTTGGATTTCTCTTACCAAGATGCATCCGCTTACATTTCTTTAAGTTCAAATCCATTCCCCATTTATTTGCCCATTTCACTAAATTCTCTAAATTTCTTTCAAGATCTAAATATTCATTTTATTGATAGTACAAATTAGTTTTACATCATCAGCATACAGCAGATGAAAACAATCTAAGACGTCCGATAAATCGTTTATAAAAAGTGCAAATAATAAAGTTCCAAGAAAAGATCCTTGTGGGACTCCACTTGTTACAAGTAATGTTTTTGACAATTTTTCACGTAACAAGACCTTCTGTGTCCTTCCCGTCAAAAATGATTTGAACCATTCCAGTATTATTCCATTAATACCATACATTCTAAGTAATAGTTTAGTGTGACTGACTTTATCAAATGCTTTTGAAAAATCAGTGCATAAAATATCAACCGCGTAACCTGAGGAAAGGGCCTAAGTTATTTTATCAAAAGTTTCGATTAAATTGGTAACTCATGATTTCTTCGGCATAAACCAATTTTGTTTAGGACACAATTTATTATCTTTTTAGAAATAGACAAGCTCTTCCCTAACAATTCTTTCCATTATTTTACCAGGGACAGAAGTAAGCGATTCTGGTCTATAATTACTTGACTCTAATTTTGAACCGTTCTTGTGTAAAGGTGTAACATTCGCTAGTTTCTAAAGTTTGGAAACTTCACCCTTTAATTATTAAATAATAAGAAATTAAATAATAAGATAAGAATTATTAAATATGATAGATAGAGGGAGCGCTATCGATTTAGAACAATATTTTAGAATGGGTTCATTTCATCCGGACCAGTTGACTTGTCAGGCTTAATGGAGAAACTATTTTTGAAATTCTATCAGGACTAAAAGCAACATTGTCATCGATTTCAAATGATTTGCATGTACGACTTTCTAGTTCAGGGTCACTTAAGCCTGAATCTTTTTCAGTATTAAATACTGATGCAAAAAATGTATTAAAATTTTTGATGTATCGGCGATTTTTTCTCGATCTGAATAGATTGAATCGTCTATTCTCATTCAGCTAATTCCAGTCTTTATTTTCGATTTTCTATTTATATAATTATAAATTAGTTTGGGCTCTTTTTTTGCACTGGCAATCAAATTTTTTTATCACTATTCGTATTAATTATTTCTAGCAAGTTTATAATCTTCAAGAATTTTTTGTTTTTCTAATTTGTTTTTGACAACTTGTACCATAGGGACTTTTTTTTCTTCATAAAAAACTTGAGTTCATTATTCATCCAAGGCCTTCTATTCGTCATATTTGAATTACTTCTTTTTGCTTTTACAAAATTTTTACAGGCTTCTTGACATTTTTCTACAAGTTTATTGTATTGGTCATTTACAAATAGATTTTTAAATTCAGTCAACCAGTCAATAGATTCTAAGAAAGAATTTATTTTTTCATAGTATTTATGACAAAGAAGAAATAAAATAAATTAAAATATTTTTATTGAGTCAATTGCAATATGTGACCGGTTGGTCTCATATTATTAAATATTATATTCAAATCTAGTAACATAAACTTGTTTTTAAATAAAAAATTTTGCTGATATAGTTGATAGTAATGTATTTATCCAGAATCGAGCTTATTTTGTTGTTCAAGATAAATCGAATGAAAGGGTTCAAGATTAAAACAATTTAATATGGAAGGATGATGGGTCATATATTGCAATATACCCTATTTATTTTTAAATTAAAAATAACTTTGAATTTTAATTAATTCAAAGTCCATTGAAAAATTTTGTAAAAAAAATTTTTCATAATAAATTACCGCTCTATAAAATTTTTTCTTAAATTTGATTTAAAAGAGGAACACTTTAATCAAATTTTAAAAATGATAACTTTTTATGATATTCTAAAAATTGCGAAAATTTTCTTCTTAAACATTTCCCTATAAACTTTATTAAAAAAAAATAAAATAAGAAAATCAGCACAATGAGCCGATAGATATATTAAATTGCCACTGGTTGAATAAACTCGATAAAAAATACTTTGATTATCGAGAAACTGTTGAAATACATACGTAAACATGTTGGGTAAATTACCAACAAACAAAATAAATCCCATAATTATTACCATTCGTGTAAGATTTTGACTCGCTTTTATTTCATTATATCTATTATTTGCATATATTCAGTGGCGGATCTCGCCCTCCCAAGGACCGAGTCTTTAGGAGGGCGAATAAAATTTTAAACAATGAAAATAAAGGTAAAAAATATCTTTTAAGGAAATTTTCTATGAAGAATACCATTTTTACGGTCAAATATATACTTTAGAACTTTTATTTTCTTTTGTTTCCTGTTTTAAAAATTTCCTTAAGCTCCTAAGGACTGGGTCCTTGGGAGGGCGAGATCCGCCACTGCATATATTCTAATCATTCTCTTACACTTTATCCATTTACGAAATTTGAATAGTGTAATTAGATTAATTATGAATAAAATACCAATTAAAATAATACTACGGAACACAGTCACACTTATTATAGACCATTTACCAAATCGACTTCGACCAAACTTATTATAAATTATAGTAAATTGATTATTACTTGAATTTGTACCGTTTAAATTTCTATACGCTTTTATTTCTCTACCTAGGATTATTGGTAAATTTAAAAGCCCAGACAAGCCAATAATAATTACCAAGCATAGGAAGACATTAAAATTTAAAGTTCGGAATTTACTAAAATTACTAAAAATTAAGAGTCTTTGAATTGAGTTTAGGATATGAAATATAAGTGATACAAAAGCAGCTATATTTTTCAAAAAATAAAATATGTATAAAAGCTATAAATTTGATAAATAGGTATGAGCAAATGAACAAAACATACCGCATTTAGGTACAAACCAAAAAAAGCAAATTGCAAAATAGACCATATTGGAATAGGCAATTATATTTAGATTTTTAAAGGTTAAATTTGATTTTAATTTTTTGTCAGAAAATATTATTATGTTTATGGTGTTTGTTGTTACGCTATACAAATCTATGGATGGTAGGATAAATGTGTTTATGGAATCGACTATAATATCAATAATATTGTATGGTATCATGTTTAATAATTGTATAACTATTCTGAGTAATATTTTAATGTAAAGAACTAATAATGTATCAAAAGTTTTTGATATTTTAATCAGACTTTTTATAATTTAAAAATTTTTTCTAAATAAAAAAATTAAATGTCACATTTTTGCTTTAAAAAGAGCGTAATTTACGATAAGAAACATAAATTTAATGGTATTTATTACATTTTCTAACGAATTCACAATCATCAGAACAAACCAAAAAAATAAAAAAATTTTGGATTAAGGAAATAGAGTTGATCTAAAAAAACAATTACAATTTGGAAAAGACAATTAAAAATTCTTTTATGTTAATTTGAAAAAATTGTAAAATATGCCAAGACACTTGAGAATTTTAAGACCTAAATCATAAAAAATCCTTTTATAAAGTAAAGAAATTTGAGATAGGCAATAATAATTAAATTGCGGGTCTTGTAAAGCTGACGATCAATGATCGTGAAATTTAATGATCAATTAATTTCACGATCAAAAAAAATAATTGAGCTAATTGATCGTTAAAATCACGATCAATTAATTTTTTCTACGATCAATATCTAATTGCAGAAAAAATAATACAATTTCACACAAATTAATTAAAAATAATTTTTTTTTACTGTTTTTTTTTTAAATTTATTTTATGATAAATATTGCAATATTTTTTCTTGAATTTAAAAAATATTTCAAAAAAAGTCTAAGAATGGATATTAAAGAAATAAAGGATATTATTTTTTCAAATGACATGAAACGTATTACTGATTTCTTAAAAGAAAAAAAATTAATTCAATCACAACCCCCAAATTGTAAAAAATGTAATGTTTTCATGAAGTGGGAAGTTAGAAAATCTATTTCTGATCGTTTTACTTGGAGATGCTCAAAATGTGGAAGTTCATCTACTATACGTTACAATAGTTTTTTTTCTTATTTTGATAAAGAGATCATTTCAATTTTAACCGTTATCTTCTATTGGTGCTTTCAAATGGTACAGTCTGATATAATAGAAATAGTCGATATCTCAAGGCCAACTATCAACAAAATTTTTCAGAAATTACGTTTAATAACACTTGAAGAATTGAATAAAGAAAAAGTCATTTTAGGTGGACCAGGTGAAGTAGTCGAAATCGACGAATCCCTTTTTGTACGAGTCAAACATGGTGTAGGGAAAGATTTAGCGAGAGAACAAATTTGGGTTTTTGGTATTTTTCAACGCTCAAATGAAAAGTGTCTTTTTTTTGTAGTTAAAAAAAGAGATGCAGTAAATCTTTTAAATATTATTTACCGTCATGTAGCTCCAAATTCAATTATTTACAGTGACTGTTGGAGAGCGTACAATCGCTAAAAGCCATATAAAAAAAATGAAAGGGGCTAACAGACTTTACTTGCAATCGTATCTTGACGAATTTTGCTGGCGCCATAATAATAACTTGAGTCGCGCTGGAAGCTTAGGTGCTATTCTTGAGATAATTTTTAAAAGATACTCAAAACAAACTGAAGTAGATCAAGTAACAGAAATGTTAGGTGAAATGTTAAAAGATGATGGTAAAGATTTATTTGATGATGATTATGTTTTATCCGCTGAAGAAAAAGAGTTGCCAGATGGTAATATAAATGACTTTGATATATTAGAGCCTCAAGTAAGAGAAGTTGAAGAAGTAGTCGAGCCAGTGGTAATTGATCAAGTAGTCGAGCCAGTGGTAATTGATCAAGTCTATAATGTTTTACCTTTAAGTTGCTGTACCCAAATAGATTTTGAGAAAGGTGTTTTAGCGATTGTTGATCTAATCAAAACAAATTTTGTCGACAATTATCGTTTTTGTAGTGATCTATCAACAAAACAACGTCAATTTATTTATCAAGTTTGTGATGATAGCAAAATATATCATACAACATCTGGAACAAGGTATAGAGTTATTAAAATTGGAAAATATGCTGAATCAGGTAGAATTCAAATAGAAAATGAAATTGCCAGAATAAGTAACAAAAACTTAGAGTTTCATAATCATGTCTTGGAAATTGTAAATCAAAAAAATGAACCGAAGAAAAGAGGAAGACCACACAAAAAAAATTAACTAGTTTAGATTTTTTAAAATTGAGTGTTTTTAATTAAAAAGATTATTTTTGATTGGTAAATTTTCGAATAAAAATATTGTTTAATTTTGATCGCAAAAATAAAATCAATTAAAAAAATCGAAGATCAATAATTAACTTAATTGATCGTGAAATTAATTGATCATTAAATTTCACGATCATTGATCGTCAGCTTTACAAGACCCTAAATTGCCTATCTCAAATTTATTGAATGCAATTCCTTGAAAAATGTAAATTGTGGAAAATAGTAGTACACCAATAAAATAAGTTAACACCTTGTTTAAGCAGATGTTTTGAAACGTTTTGAGACGAGTGGTTTAAGAAATGTTTCAAAGCATACCAATTTAAATTAGAGACTTACCGTAAGTGGGTCTTGTAGCCTCATTGGACAATTGTCCGGAATTGTTCAAAATTTTCCGGACAATTTTTTTGCTTAATTGTCCAGTGAAAAAAAATATTGTCCAGAAAAAATTAAAATTGTCCAATCACTTTTTTTAATGTGGTGAAATTATGAAAGTTTTTAAATTCTTTCCTTGATTTTATCAACCTTGATTGAATCACATAAATTAGTTTATAAAATTTAGAGTTGATTAAATCGAATACTAAGTTACATACATTTACATACAGTGGTGATTTGATACGAGGATTTTACCAAATTTATCGTAAAATATGGTAAATTAACCATATTTTACCAAATTTTACGTAAAATATGGTAAAATCGTAAAAGTTAAAAACAGTTAATTAACCAAAATTATGGATAAAAAATCGTTTTTTACGATAATTTTGGTAAAATCTGGTTAAAAAAAAAAGTGCCAAAATTTTTGGCAAAAATCGATTTTTTTTCGAAAAATTCAATTTTTTTTCGAAAAATTCAATTTTTTTGTTTTTGTTGTTTTTTCAAAATTCATTAAAAAAATTAACCGAAATTAACCAAAATTTACGTAAATTTTGGTTAATTTTTAACAAAAAACGTTAAAAAATGTAAATTATCGATAATTATTGAAAATTATTTAAAATTTAGCTTTTTTACAAAAATTCAGAGCAATATTTTTTAAAAACATATTTTAGTGATTCGTTAAAAAATTTTAAGTGATCGAAAAGAATTTAGAGATCATTTAAAAATATTATTCTAAAGTATTTTAATTAGTTAGTTTTCTACAAGTGACGTCTAAATATTCTTTAGCCATACGATTTCATTTTTATTCTTCTTGGTAAATATCTCATATTCTTTTGTTTACTGGAAAAATCTGTACTTAATAACAAGATTCAAGCAAAAGTAGAAATTAGCTTAATTAAACAAAATAATACACAATTAAGCAATTTAGTGTTTGTGTGCGCTGGATACCACTGGATCGCGGAAATAAGTGATGACCATCTTGCTGGTCAACTGGGAAAATAACCGGGAATGATAAAAAAAAAACAGATTTACATAAAATTAGAGATCGAAATCCGGGCACCTTAAAATTGTTCAGCCAGTCGCTTAATTATGTTTTATTCAAAAAAAAACAAAATAAATAGATAAATATAAAAATGGTACGGTTCATTTGCAAAAACCGATTATTAAATAACGTATTTGCTCGATTTTAACGATATGTCGCTAAATTATTTAACGACATGTCGTTATATAATCTTTTACATGTTATAAGACCCTGTCGTTAAACTCGAATACCCAACTTTAGGGACATATCGTTAATATCGAGCAAATACGTTAAACTTAGTTTAGCATTTTGGTTACTGACCTGAATTTTAAATACTGTACATTTCTGAAATAATTTGACAGTTTTTTTAATACGTTGTTTAAAAGCCTATTAGAATTTTAAAAAAATCTCAAATTAATAATTAAGAGGTTGTTACGACCATGTTTTTGCTTAAACAAAAAACGTTTACTTTTTTTGTTTAATACTTGTACTAAAGCTTTTATAAAGCCTTTCATTAGACATTGTCTATGGGACATCGTCAATGAGATATTTAAGACTGTCTTAAAATTTGTTTAAAAACTTGTCAATTTAATTCAGTTATGTGCTATAATTTTCAATAATTATCGATAATTTACATTTTTTAACGTTTTTTGTTAAAAATTAACCAAAATTTACGTAAATTTTGGTTAATTTCGGTTAATTTTTTTAATGAATTTTGAAAAAACAACAAAAACAAAAAAATTGAATTTTTCGAAAAAAAATCGATTTTTGCCAAAAATTTTGGCACTTTTTTTTTTAACCAGATTTTACCAAAATTATCGTAAAAAACGATTTTTTATTCATAATTTTGGTTAATTAACTGTTTTTAACTTTTACGATTTTACCATATTTTACGTAAAATTTGGTAAAATATGGTTAATTTACCATATTTTACGATAAATTTGGTAAAATCCTCGTATCAAATCACCACTGTATGTATTAGTTTGAGAGTTTTAATTCTTTTACTTCATAAATTCGAAAATACATAAACTCGAAACATAGACCTTTACGAAGTCAGTTAGTCAGTTTAACTCGTAATTTTGCAAATTATTGAATTATTGAAATTAAAAGGAATAATGAAACTTAAAAACTGAACACTGTTTAACACTAAATTTCTATGGCTAATATTATATGGTAGAAATTAAATTTACGTTTTATGTGTTTTTTAAAAGCTTTTTAATACAGATATTTTAGTCAAAAAAATTTAATTATAAAAATCAGTTTCCAAATTTTATTAAATATTTCTAAATATTGGAAAACCATTTTCATCCTAATTTTCGTCAGCCTTTTTAGCCTTTTTTCTTTTAATGAATAAAAAGAACAAATAAAAAAAAACTTTCCAATCAAGCTAAAGATTCAGCAGCTTATTTCACTTTCACTTTGCGATACGTCATATAAATCTTTCTAACAAACAAATTTTCTTTTTAATACTCATATATTTTTTATAAGAAAAATTCAAAAATTTTATCGTTAAGTACAATCTAGAAAAAAAGTTAACGATCCGTTTAAATACTATTTAAACAGAACAGACACGCAGAAAAATTTCAAAACATGTTTTTTGTAGATAATCTAAAAAGAATCAATGCTTTCATTTGTTCTGCAAAGCATTCTAAAAAAACATGTTTTTAAGTTTTTATGCGTTGTTTCGTTTCTGTTTCTGTTTTGTTTTAGTTTCGAAACTAAAACAACACAGAACTACAAATAACATGCATCGGTTTGCGCAATGTGTAAACATTGTTCGTGTTTTCGTTTACTTTGTTTTGCATTGAACTGGATTAATCGGGTTAACAGATTTTTTTATTGAATTAATCTTTTATTCATTTCATAAGAATTACTAGAGTTGGGTTTCGTAATATATTTTTAATTCGGAAGTCGGTCTAATTCGGTCAAAATGAGGTACCAAAAGAAAAGTAGTTTAATAAAAAATCTTTTTATATTAATTCCAATCATTTATTTAAGTTTTTAATGTTCAAAAAGCATTATTTTAGGAGTTTACGAATTGAAATTTCTTTAGGAAACCCAACCCTAAGAATTAATAAGAATATATTAACTCAAAATTGTTAAAGAGGTTATTATTTTTACCGGTATTTTAATAAAAACACTCAGATCTTTTAAGATTTTTGTCGAATTCGGTCCTCTAGTTTGAATGATTTAATTTCTATCATTATCTATTCAAAATTATTGAAATTATTTATCTTTAAAAAACATAAAAAATGTAATCAAGAATATTTTTCGGACTACATCATAAAATTGGCTTGTCCTGGTTCGGATGATTATGATTATGTAATTATGATACTGGTGATTTTAATAATTACTGGTAATTTGAAATTACCAGTAATTATTAAAATTAAAATTACTAATTTCTTGTTTTAAAATATATAATCAGTTTACGAGTCCGCAAAAAATATAAATGCAGTTTGTATTTACTCTTTAATTGTAATTAAATACGTGATTATAAATTTTTAATTTTCGTTTAATAATCCCCTTCCTTTAAATAACTGAGGAAAGCAAACACTCTAATTGTTCATAAGAAAAATTTTCTTAAAAGAATTTTTCGTTAGGCGAATTTTGCCTCTCTTTACCTAATAAATTCTTTCTAAGTTATTTTAAATATCCCAAATAGTGTTGGGAGTCGACTGACTTTTGTTAACAAGTCAACTTAAAATTTTTAAGATTTAATAAAATGATTAGGACGATTAATTCTACTAAAAATATGATTTATTTTGAAAAAGAAAATGGTATCTTTAATAAAAAATTTATATAGTAAAAAATGAATTTTTGTAAGTTAAGCTGATTTTAGGCTGGAATTATTGAATTATACCAACGTTATAGGTCTAAATTACTTTTGATTCTTGTTAAGCCCAGTGAGCTGAGCGCTTTGGTGTGTAAAAGTCGAAGGTTATTAATCTTTGAGTTGTTTAAATTTATAGATAAAAAATGATGTTTTCGCAATTATGACAAAGAAACATGAAAAATTGAAAAAAAAAAAAATGAATAAAATATGATTTTTGTAGATCTCGATGAGCTGAATCGATTGGTAAATGGCAAATGAGGTTTCCACCAGTTAATACTAAAAAATTCAAGGTTTTTTCAATTTAATTTAAAAATCAGTAGTTTTCGTCAATTTTCTGAGTTCAAATCCACCTAAAACCCATTCACTATATACCAATCGATTCAGCTTAACAAGAATCAATAATTCCAGCCTAAAATCAGCTTAACTTACAAAAATTCATTTTTTACTATATAAATTTTTTATTAAAGATACCATTTTCTTTTTCAAAATAAATCATATTTTTAGTAGAATTAATCGTCCTAATCATTTTATTAAATCTGGAGTCGACTTGAAAAAAAAATGCCCAACACTAATCCCAAAACTTAAATTTCTCTCTTTATTGGTTCACTTGGAAATTTTTTCATAAAAACAATCAGCAAACTCAAAAATAAATTAAGTTTAGCTTTTAATACTTAATTTGAAAAAAAAGCTTTTTTTTTCATGCAAAAATTGCAATCATTTAAATTTTTAATTTTTCCACTATATAATATATGCTTGTGAAAACAACAAAAAAAAAACTGCGTTCAAATCAAAGCGTATGTAACTAGTAAAAAACTCATGAAAAAAAAAATGCAATCTATATAACAATAAATATAAAAAAATTAAAAAAAAAAGATTCCAAAGCGATAAATATTAAATCATAACGAAATATTGAATGCAATTCCTTGATAAAAGAAACCTCTATAACCAATTATGCCAAATAAAATATAATTTAAAATTTTTTTTTTAGATAACTTTATAGGATTGCCTATTCGTTTCATAGAAGAGAATGGCTTTTTCAGTTCGTAATTTGGGCAAATTGACGAAAAATTTCAAAAAAAGCGTTAGTGAAAATTTTTTTTCTTAGACATTACGTAAATAAATTAGAATAATTTTCTTCTCTTTTTTTTCATTTAAAGTTAATCTTACCATCAAGATTAGCTAATTCTGGTAGATATGAACAATTAATTAATACCATGCCAGAGACTAGAGTCACTACTCTTTCAAATGGTCTAAGAGTAGCAACCGAAGACTACGGTCTACCAACCTGCACTGTAAAAATTTAAAAAAAAATTTTTAAGTTGTTTTTTGCTCATTTTTTTTTATTTGTTGAAATCAGGTTGGTATCTGGATTGATGCCGGTAGCAGATTTGAAACTGAAAAAACAAATGGTACTGCCCATTTTTTGGAACATATGGCCTTCAAAGTAATAATTTCAAAAATTATTTTTGAAAATTCATCCAATTTTTTTTATTGAATATTTAAATTTAGGGTACTAAGCGAAGAACTCAAACCGATTTAGAATTAGAAGTAGAAAATATGGGCGCTCATTTGAATGCCTATACATCAAGAGAACAAACTGTTTATTATGCTAAAGCATTCAGCAAAGATTTACCAAAAGCAGTTGATATTTTATCAGACATTTTACAAAATAGTACTTTAGGTGAAGCTGAAATCGAAAGAGAAAGAGGCGTTATTCTAAGAGAAATGCAAGAAGTCGAAACTAATTTACAAGAAGTAGTTTTCGATCATTTACACGCTACTGCTTATCAAGGAACACCATTAGGTCGTACTATTCTAGGCCCTACTGAAAATATTAAATCAATAAATGCTAAAGACTTACGCGATTACATTAACACTCATTATAAACCATCTAGAATGGTATTAGCTGCTGCTGGTGGAGTTAATCATGATGACTTAGTTAAATTAGCTGAGCAACATTTTGGTTCATTGAAAAATGATTCTAATACCGAAGTACAAGGTTTACAACCATGTAGATTTACTGGTTCAGAAATTAGAGTAAGAGATGACGACTTGAGATTAGCTCATATTGCTGTCTCTGTTGAAGGTACTTCATGGTCCGATGCTGACACCATCCCATTAATGGTTGCCAGTACTATGTTAGGCAGTTGGGATAGGTAGTTCACAACAACAAAAAAACTTTGCCTCAAAAAAAAAAATTAAATTATTTTTTTTAATTCAAGATCAATGGCTAATGGTGGTAACACTGGAAGTCGTTTAGCCCAAAAAAGCGCTCATAACAACTTGTGTCACAGCTTCCAAGCATTCAATACCTGCTATGCTGACACTGGTTTATGGGGTGTTTATTTTGTAACTGATCGTATGAAAATAGACGATTTTATGATTGTTCTACAAGAAGAATGGTAAGAAAAAATTTTTTTTTTATTTTATTTTCAAAAAAATTTATACGACTTGAATAGTTTTCCAAAAATTATTAGAATTTTTAATTTATTTTTCTTGAAATTTTAGGATGAGATTCTGTACCAGTGTTACTGAAGCAGAAGTAAATAGAGCTAAAAATTTATTGAGAACAAATATATTGTTACAATTAGACGGTTCAACTCCAATTTGCGAAGAAATCGGAAGACAATTATTAGTCTACAATAGACGTTTACCATTGGCCGAATTGGAAGAGCGTATCGAGGCTGTTAACGCCAATGTTATTCGTAAAGTAGCTATGAAATATATTTATGATCAATGTCCAGCAATATCAGCTGTCGGTCCAGTTGAACAATTGCCTGATTACAATAGAACTAGAGGTCGTATGTGGTTGGCTAGATTCTAAAAAGCATCAAGCAAAAAAATTTAATTTTTTTTTGTAACAAACCAAAATTACATAAATAACAACAAAAAAGATTTAGTTTATTTTTAAAATAACCAAAAGGAAAATAACAACTACAAAAAAATTTTAAAAAATTTCTCTTTATTTATATAAATAAAAAAATTAAAAAAATTAAAACTGCTTTTATGTTTAGAGTCTTGTGAAAAAAAAGTATTCCTTAAAATGCTCGAGTAAGCGACTCGTATTTCCGTAAAAATGAATTTTTTCAATATCATTCTCTTTTGGTAATTTAATCTATTTGGAGAGCACATTCAAAAGAAACGTTTTTCAACAAAGCTCTTCTTTTTTTTCATCAAATTTTAATTGCTAAACAATCAATCTTCGGTAATTTAAAATTTTAGATTTTCCTTCTTAAATTAAAGCTTTTTCTTTGTTTTGTCAGGCGAAATGGCTCCTAGGAATGGTTGGCTTGGATTTTAGGAGTATTCAAAAACTGATATTTTTTATAATGTGCCCTTTTTTCTTAAGGAATTTTCACCACCTTAAACCTCTAATAAAATAATTTTAAAAAACGGCAAAAACTCTTTGACTAAGGAAAAAAGGAGGAATCGAAAAAGGCCTCTAATCAAATCTAAATCGAAAAACGAAAACGTAAAAAAGATTATTATTACAAAAAGTCTGTTTTAGGTGATTCTGACTAATGGAAAGAGGTTAACAAAATCCGAAACGTACCGTAAAACCTTGCTTATAAGCGACTAAAAATCGCTCTTTTGAAGGGTAAAATCATACTAAAGATGAATGAATTTGGCCTCTTAATTTGACTTATCCGATAGACTTTAGTGTGGTCTATTTAATTATAGCAAAATTGAATTTTTTCTGCTTTCCATTCTTCTAAAAAAGGGGGGTTTAAGGGGGGCGCTTATAAACAAGGTAATACGAATCATACATAATTGTCTTATATTAATCGATTCAGTTAATCGAAATCTATTAAAATCGTATATTTATTTATATATACTAATGCTAAGGCCGATTTCCGACACTTTAATCAGAACCGTATTAAATAGGCACCCTGTCAACTTATAAAACAAATTTTTGCTTTTTTTAGAAAAAAATTATTAAAAAAAAAGATATGGTTATTACAAATTTATGACAGAATTAGAATTGCAGCTTAAAAAAAAATTAACAACTTATTCATTGGATTATCATGTCTAACCGCAGTGGAAATGAATTTGTCACATGACGTCACTTGAAGTCCACTGACGTCATCAATTTTCATTATTATTGGCGTTTGTGTATTCAAGAAAATATTTATATGGCGTCATTTGATGTCATGTGAAAAACCGAATTCTACCCAAAGAGGATATTGTACAGTTAATGGCTAAGGTAGTGTTGTATAAAAGTTTTACTTAAAAATAAATTTTCCCTTAATTAAATTAAGATAATAAAAAAAAATTCAATTCTTTAAAAAATTAAATATTTTTTCTAGTCTTCGATATGTTTCGATGAGACTATTTTCTATTTTGGCACTGATATTGTTGGTTTCGATTACTATTTCGATGAGTACCCTTTCGTCGAAAAATCATTTTATGTGTTAATTTTTGATTTTCTCTTTCAAAAATTAACACATAAAATGATGTTTTTTTCTACCACATCCTAACTTTTTAGATCCGAATACCGGCCTCATGTACTAAACGGATAAAAAGTTTGTGGGATTCTTCCAAATACCGGTTTAAGTACATGAATGGTTCTAAACTTTCAGAAATTCAGAGCTATTTAGATGAATTTATATGACATGGCGATTCAATAACAATTTAAATAATGATCGAATAAAGCTTATTACAATTTGATATTAAACATTATAGCTAAATATTTTAAACATGGCTCTAAGTAATTAAAATAACTTATTTAAATTTTTTTTTTTATATTTTTTTCAATTTAATCTTGAATTTTAAAATTTGGACATGAACAAAATAAAATTAGATTGGATGATGAAGATGTTGTTCAGTTTGTCGGAACTGACGAAAATGATATAGATGGCGATGAAGTTGACGAAAGATAAGAAAAGATTTTAAATCTATATCTGGTTCTTTGAAAGGCTCAGGATATGGATCTGAATTTGGTTATAATTTAAATGTAGAGATCAATCATTTTGCAAATCTTGAAATGAAATTTTTGAATGGTGACCCTTCGGATTTGGCTGATTTCAGTGTAAGCGACGATGAAAGATATCCACAAACTGAAACAATCACAAAGAGAGTGAAATTTCAGCAAATGCAACAGACTCAGATAGTGAATATGTTGAACCAGCTGTTGAAAAAGTTTACTGAAGGCGTTAACAAACTTAGATTAAAACTAACAAAGAGCAAGTTAGAATTGTATTCAAAAATATCTTCAGAAGCTTCTACTGCTTCTGAAGAGTCCCAGTTTACATACAAACCCCATATCTCGTCCGTAAATTGCAGTAGATTAATGAAAAATGAGCTAGGTTTGAAGCAAAATATCTCAAAAGTGCATAAATTTTTCGACGAATCTTGGACAATTTTCCAATGAGGCCACAAGACCCATTTACAGAAATGTTCTAACTTCGAAGTTAAAAAAAAAGCGTAACAACATCGATTTTTAAAAAATATTCAAATTAAAAAAATTTTTATTTTATAAATTTTGTTTATTATAAAAAAAATTCACAATTTAAAAATTTTATTTTTATTGAGCTTTTTTGTTTGATTTCGAAAATAATTTACTCCTTGCACTATAGCTTAAATTTTTACTAAATTTTTGCGAATCATTAATAAACGCATATCGCTTAAGAACATCTTCTTTAGCTAAAACTAATTGTTTAGGCTCATTTAAATTAAAATATTGTATTTTAAAACTTGGTGTCAAATAATTAATTGGCATATTGGTATCAATTACATTTTTCATAGCTCCATCATGCTCCTTTTTGAAATTGACTTCCCTAATATTCTCTTCAGTTTTAAAATAATCCTTGAAAATCAAATCAGTTATTTTAATTTTTTGATCTGAATTATCACTTGCTTCTAAATTTGAATATCTTCGTGAATCATTTAACCTCGATGTATGAATTGATAAACTAGATGATGATCTAGGTGTAAGGCTTAGCTTAGTACTTGGGCGACTTTTTTTTTGATTATCAATTTTATCCTCATTTATAGATGTCATTTCCGATGGTCGATTTGGCGCTGTAAATTTCGAAACAGTTTGTGCTATATTACCAACAGATAAATTTCGCTTAGCTCTTGATTTTAAAATAGGTTTTTTGTCGAGTTTTTGTTCGTTAAGTTTATCATTTTTTTCTAATTGTGGATGGCTGATACGTGTAACTTGAGACTTTTCATCTAGAAATGACTCGTATTGTTTTGAATATGAAATTAAATTCTCATTCAATAGGCTATTTATTATATCTTTGTAAACATTTGAATATTTAGATTTTAGAGCCATTCTATTAGCTTGATTTTTTAAACGATTTACAATCTCATTTATTTGTATTTGGTTAATAAAATTATCTGCTTCAATAGTTTTGGTCTTATCGACAGCTATATAGGCCTCGGAATCAGTGTAGTTCAATTCATTTACACTACTGGAGCAACTATTTAGAATAGATGAATTTCCAGTGTCATTTCCTAAGTCTAATGAAGCGCGTAAATCCGACGATTCGCCAATAGACGATTGAAATTTAGATTTTTTAAAAAATGAGTTCGTTTTTTCTTTAGTTTTATTTTTAGATGACAAAATAAAATTTTCTTTAAAATTCGATCCTCGAACCACTTGAGTCATATTATTCTTTTAGTCTAAAAAAAATTGAATAATTTTATGTGGATTAAGAAAAAAGTTTTTGATCGAAAATAGACCAATAAATCCAATAAAAAATAGTTTAAATGATGTTGAAAAAGTCAGCAATGTAGGAAAAGAAAAGGCGTATTTTAAAAGTGTTTTAGAGGAAACAAAAGAGAGTATTTTAGAGTCTAAATAGAATTATAAAAAAATTTAAATATTATTATAGAGCTAAAATTAGCGGATAAAAAAATTTTTTTGTTATTTTTTATTGGCTAATAAATACTTTTGTTTTAACATGTCAAACGAATCGTTATATAAGAACTAGAATCACATACACTGTCAATTTTCAATGCGTAATGAGGATTTCCTCCATATGTGCGTAAAAAATTCGAACATAAATGTGTAAAATATTGGACATGCTACGCATATATAGAGGAAATCCTATTACGTATTAAAAATTGACAGTGTACCGTACTGTCTGATATAAGAGACTATGTGTCAATAAACTAAAATTTAAATGTCCTTTTCTCACTATTATCAGCTCAAAAGCAATATGTGAACCGATTACTCACCCTTTTCAATATTATGAAAAATGGGACACAAAATCAGGCAATTGAAACAATATCCTAATATCTTGAAAAAAATTATTTATCTACCTTACCACCGCACACTCAAGTATGACTAAAACACTCGAGTCTTAACAACATATACTCACATACTGATGATCACTTTATTAACACACAAAAAGTGTATGTTGTTAAGTTGAAAATATAAATTTAAACCAAAAAAATTAAATTTTTAGACAATTAACTGAACAACACACATTTTTTATGATTTATTAAGCCTTTTCTTCACTACTCCCATTTATGCCTGAACCAAAAGTCTTTTTGGGTCTCTAAAATTAATTAAGATGGGTATTACAATTAGAAGAAGAAAGACCGTAAAACCTTGCTTACCGGAAAATGACTGGGGTTATATGCGAAGTTACTGGGGGATAGGTAGTAAATAATTTTATTAATTACACTAAAAAAATATGCTCTGCCCCAGGGGTTAAGTAAAAAACGAATTTAAAAATGGGATGGGGTTGTCCAAAATTTTATCAAATTTGTTTTTAAAAAATTCTTATAGAGCATAATGTTAAAGTTTTCAAAATTTTTGATGCCTCATGGGGCTATATGAAAACTTGGAAATAAATACACTTGGTTAATATAAAAATTTAAAGAAAAAAATATTTAATAATTTTTATTTTTACCCTCGGGCTAAATTGAATTTTAATTGAAAAAAGTATGAGGTTATACTCGAGTTTAAAATGGGTGGGGGGATCATCAAAAAATAGTAGAGCCCCAGGGCTATAAACAAGGTTTTACGGTGAATACTATTAGAATTAAAAAATTGATTCACATTTGGCATTAGTTTATTTTTAAGGCAAACAAATGGAGTTATTTCAGATACGAATAAAGTTTCAGATTTGGGAGAGATAGCTCAGTTGGCAAATTTTCTACTTTTAAAAATCTTATTTATTGTTTTTATTTTAAAATAATTTTATTCATAATGCTTAAGATATAACTACCTTACATTGAAATTGAGAATTAATTGAGCATTATAACATTTTAAAATCGAATGGCTAATTTTGTGACAGAGTAAATGTAGTAAACGAATTTTGAACTTAAAAAAAGGATAAAATGAAAAAAAACGAGTAAAAACGAATTTTTTTTTTATTTTTTACGAAAAGACTTTTTTTTTAATTTTGATTAAATATTTAGAAAATAATTTTTTTTCAAAATTTTCTATGATTTCTTTTTTTTATGGTTCCTTCGACCAAATTAAAATTTGACTGAACTTGGTTGATTTTAATTTTGAAAATTTTCGAAAAAGATAATATTCCGAAATTTCATAGTGGACATTTGAAAAAAAATTTTTTTTTTAAATATTTAAATTCAAAATAAAAAAAATTCTTCCTTGCAACGTCTTGTAAATATTGAATAATATATTTATTCAAAACAGAAAAACGAGTTAAGTCAAAACAACATAAAACTTCAAATATTAAAAAATTAAATTTTTTAAAATTTAATTTAATTCAGACTTCTATTCAAAATTTTTTATTCTATTTTAAATTTTGACCAAAAAAAATTGAAATTCTTTTGTTGAAAAGAAATCTTATTCCGCTTAACAATTCATTTTGCTTTCAAATCCTAATCAAAATTCAGTAAAGAGTTTTTATAAAATAAATGTAAAATTTATGGGTAAAAAAAAAATTTAGTTAAATTTGTCTAACTTTATTTGCTTTTTTATGTTATTTACTTTAAGGTAAGAAATAAAGAGACATTAATAACATTAGAATTGTTTAAGAAAGCGAACAAGAGAAGCCAACAATTGGAAGTAAATAAATATAATTTGCGCCTCAATTAAAACATTTATTATGGTTCACTCGAAATCCATTAAACTAATGTTTCCTTCAAATTATTCTTTAATTAAAAAATTTCTCTTTCAAAAAATGTAACCAATTCGCCAAATTAAAATACTTACATCAAGTAAATATTTGACTTTTAACAAGAAAAATTCTAAATTATTCTTACAGTTTATTGCCGAGAAAAAAAATTTTGATTTTTTTTTGGCGTATTGATTTCTTTTAAAAAAAAATAATTTATTAATTTAATGTGATGAATAAAATTATTACTTCTGCTAAGCAAAGAGGTCTACTTTATCAGTAAAATAAAAAAAAAACACTTCCTATAACTAATTTTTAATCGTCACACTTAATTCGAAAAATCAAATATCTACGATCTAATTGATAAATTTTAAAATCAAGCAACTTTTCAGATAAATAGCAAAAACGTTTGGCCAGCATTCTAAAAATAACAGCCAAAATTGCGGTTTATTTTTGAATGATCCCTGTGTACAATTCTAAACACTTCCTAAAATTTTTAAACACTTTCTAATTTTTTTTTTATAAAAATTACTATTTTAATTAATTAAAAATGTGGTCTTTACTCAAAACTTTCCATTTCGCTCAAATCAGAAATTAAAATACCCGGACTACCACGTTATGTGACCAAGTGGTCACGAAATATGTGACCAATATTACTTTGCTCATTTGGTGACCAGCATTGGTCACATTTATGTGATCAAGGAAATAGGTGACCCATATTTTAATAAGTTTGAAAGTGTGACCAATCACATAATTAAGTGACCAACAACATCATTTCGTGACCAAATTTATTAATTATGTGACCAGTGTTAATGATTATGTGACCATTTTTAAAATCTTCAGACATTATTTTTTTCCTAAATTTTACCGAAAAACTTGTTTTGTTCAAATTTACTGTTACATTTTGTTATATTTTTTAATCATTTACACAAGAGAGGCTTAAAATTTTTACTTTTGTTTTTTAGACATTGCTTTTAATTTGGTGACCATTGTTTTTCATTTTGTGACCAATCTTCCTTTTATGTGACCATAGATTGGTCACCTATTTCCTTGATCACATAAATGTGACGAGTGCTGGTCACCAAATGAGCAAAGTGATATTGGTCTCTTTTTTCGAGACCACTTGGTCACATAACGTGGGAGACCCAAAATACTTTATGAAATTTTATTCAAATCTTGTATTTTGAAATAATTTAGTCTTATTTATCATATTTACCGGAATAAGTTTAATTCAAGTAAAATCAATTCGATTCAATGTTTTTATTGGCATTTTTTAGCGTAGGTGATTTTTTAAAACTTAAAGACATGAAGCTCAATAACTTAAAAGAAATTTTTAAAACCAATTTAGATTGGAAAAAAATGAAGAAAAAAAAACAAAAATAATTTCTCAGTTGAAATTTTTAGTAGAAAAAAGTTATACAAACAAATATTTTATTTAAATTTAGAATAGAAAAATAATAATACTTTATAAAGTAAATAGGAAAAAATCAGCATGATAACTTCGTTTCCATTCGAAATTTAAACAAATTGCTTCCGAACAAGAAAGACTACTATTCTTTAAATAGCTTTAGACGGATTTTTAACCTGATTACAAGACGCGTAAATTGACTATTTTTCACTGCATACTAAATAGTTTATAACTTGATTAAAATACTTAAAAACTTTTGATTTAAAGCTTTTAATGAGCTAGCCAATAATCTAAAAAGAGTCGAACCATGCATCAAATGAACATATATATACGTTCATTTGATTTATATAAAAATTCAATCTATAAATTCAACCAATCTTTTTATTTTATATCAGCTATGCCACTTGAATTGAGACTACATATTACCTGGAATAAAAGGTCAGACCGGTTTTTTTTCAAGTTCTTTTATTCGAAAATTTTTCCATGAGAAAAAATGAATCGAAAAATGCAAGCTAAACATATTCTGAGAAAACGAATTCTCGAAAAATTTCTTTTGTTTGAGACGCATTTTATGTAAGAATTATTTTCGAATAGAAGAAATCCTTTTTGGACCGCACTTACTTGTATTTGAGAAAATATGGTATTTTATTTGAACTCAATTTTATTTTGCATAATTTTTAATGCAAAATAAAATTATTTTCGCTTGTATAAAACATGTTTTTTGCCTCAAATACAAGATCCGCTCTTCTTTTTGCGGGCGAGGCAATACAGTACCGTATTTCCTCAAATAGAAGTTCACTCAAATAAGCGCGTGGCAAAAAAACTTTTATTCAAAAAGTTTCTCGATAAAAAGATTGTTTTATTTAAAATTTTAGATTCCCATAACTTTGTAACAAATAAAAGTATTACCGTATTACCTCAAATAGAAGAGCGGATCTTATATTTGAGGCAAAAATCATGTCTTATTCGAGTAAAAATAAAAGAAAAAAAATGATTCAAATACTAGACAATTTAGAAAAAGATTTTGCAAAAAAAAATAGAGTTTAAATGAAACAGATTTTCATCTAATGCTTCGCATACAAGGCTTTTTTTTCTTTTTTTGTTCTTTTTTTTTGCTTATTCGAGTCATAATATCTCATTGAAAAATTTTCGAATAAAAGAACATGAAAAAAACCGGCCTGACCTTCTATTTGAGGTAATACGGTAATTTTTAAGACCAAACAAATTTCAAATAGAAGGTCTTCAAAAGATAGCCACTCGATCTTATGTTTGAGAAAAACACGGTACCGTATTTCCTCAAATACAATTACGTCTAATTTACGTCACCCGTACTCCATTTATTTTTGCTGGAGTAGGAGTACGACTACGACGTAAATTCAATAGAAATTTAGTAAATTAACTTTGAAGAATTACTCAACCGTAACATAATAAGAGTAATGTAAGAGTTGAATTAAAATTTGACGCGAATATAGGATCGATTCGGTCAACATCCTAATAGTTATTAAACTAATAATTGAAAAAAGTAACATTTTCAAAGCATACAAATGAGAGAAGAAAAAGAAAATTTTCAAAATCGATTTTTTTAAAAAACAATTACTGGAAAGTTTAAATAAAATTTTTCAGGTCCTATATAGCTCTTTAGGATGCAAATCGAGAAAAATCTTTTATTTTTATAAAAAATGTGAGTTTTTCAGCAGCTTTAAAAGTAAAAGCTCTGGAGACAGAAAAAAATGCTACTAAAAATCTTAAATACACTTTTTAAACCCAGATTTTTAATTCATTTTTTTTTGTAAATTGGGATTGAACTGAATTTTGAAAAAAGTGGAAAGGTAATTAATTTGAACCATTTTAATTTTAAAAAATTAAAATGGTTCAAAACAAAACAGTTTTGATCTGTTTTTAATTGCTTGGAAATATAACAACCAAATAAATAAGCCAAACATGATGAATTGGCAAAAATATTATTTCTTAAATAAACATTTAATCTTTCCAAAAGTTATCACAAATAGAAATTTATTTTGTACCTAGTTCCAGTTAATGTAGCTATATTGTTTTAAGTTCTTTAAAGATTTTATTTAATGGAAAAACAAAATATGCAATTAAATTTTTTGAAAGTTCTAAAAATTAGAACTTAAACAACAATAAAAAAAAACTAGAAGTAAATTAATTTATTGAATGCAAACAACAACAAAAAAAATTAAAATAAAAATTTTTTATTATTTTATTCGACTTATAGATTAATTTAAAAGGAATAGACGAATAAAGAAAAATCTATTTTTAGGACTTATCTCCTGATAGATGTGTATATTTTGAGATTCCTTTTAATTTCCCAAACCTAATAATAAATACAGATAAAGCCTTTCGTTAGCATTTAAAAAAATGATTGCTAATAAATAGAAGCCAAATAAAACCCTGTTGAAAAAAAAAGGAAAAACAGCTTTTCCAAAACAAATTCTTAGAATTAATTCCGCTGAAACATTTTATTTAAAAACAATATTTTTGATATTTCAACAAAAAAAAAATTTTAATGTTCATTATTTTTATTTTTATTCATTTAAAAGTTTATTTGTTTTAGAAATGGTAGTTTTTATTTTTCGCCATAAAAATCTAAACGTCAAAAAAAAAAACATGAACAAAATACTAAAAGACTTTTTAAAAAATTTGTTACTAAAAGTTTAAGTTTATTTTCAAAATAAAAGATTTTACAAGAGAAAGTAAAATGAATCAAATATTTAAGTTCGAAAGTTCTTTAATGATATTGCGTGATAAGGTTACCGAAGAGTATGAAAAAACTGTCTAATATCCATTTTGGCAAGATACCGTAGATTCTCATTAATCATTCATATAGACGTCTTTTTTTCCTATTTTTTAAAATAAACTACGTTTACTTGAGACCATCCATTCCATGTAAACTGTTTTTCGATTCTTGAATCACTTACTCTACAACCACGTTATCTTCACCTTAATTACAGCGAACCAAAAACGCCTTGAAACAGAACCTAATTTTATAAAAACTACGTCCAAACATACGTCGACGTCGGTTTAACTACTCACAGTCCTCTTGCTTATATCGATTCTTTTCAGAAAATCACCTCAAAGAAATTAACTAGAATTCGGAATAATCATATAATCGAATAATACTTAGGGGTAATAACCCTTACTGATTCTGTATTATCATTGAGTAATTGTATAGTTGGTAAAAATGTTGCCCATATCTCTTTAGAAATAATAAAATTTCAAATAGTCTCTAATACTCTCCAATAAACCTCTAAGATCCCAAAATAAGCGAAAAAGATTGCAAAAAATTAGGGACTCCTTTTAAATCTTAAAAATTATTTTTTCTCAATTGAGAATTTTTTTTTGAATATTTGTCATACTTGAGGATAGGTGAAAATTTAGCATTTTTTCTTTTAAAATGCTTTCCAATCATAGTTAGAGATACAATTCGATTCTAAACCGCGTACTCAGAAGCTTTTGAAAAATTTTTTTACCTAAAACTTCAATTAGTTCGAAAAAAATATTTGTGTAAGGTCACCGTAAAGTTTTAAATAGAAAAAACATCAAATAAAAGAAACAGTTCCTATTGAATTTGCCTCCGAAAATTTGTATATTCACAAGTCTTTTTCTAGTCATTACGAAGCTTTACTATGAGTCGATTTTGCCCATGATGTTTAGATGTTTTAGGAACCATTACAGGGTAGCTTATTTTGTCTTAAAAATAAATTGCTTTCATAAAAACAGCCGATGGAATGTACAAAGTGAAACAAATAAAAAAATATATTTTAAATCTAATATAAAAAATAAATTTTATGTGTTATTTCATCCTTTTTAAAATATTTTTTTTACTTTTCGGTTTATGCGTTAGTTTTGAGTTTTCACTTTTTTTATTTTTTATCTTCAGCCGAAAAAGCTTGATTTTTAATGAGTTCTTTGGTCATTAAAAGTCATCTATAAAAAGATCGAAAAAAACATAATCGATTATAAGTACTTTTTATTTTTAACCTTTAAATCAGCTTAATTATTAAGTGAAATTTGGTCGTAAAAACACCGAAAAAATGTTATTTTTAGACTTATAACTAACTTAACTTTCTTCGGCTCCTTAACAATAATAAATTGATCAATTATTAATTTTTTAATGAAAAAAACTTAATCTAAAATAAATAACCAAGTAAAAAATAAACCTTTGTATCAGAATCCTCTAATAAATTAGATTTTCATTTAGAGTCGCAAATCATAAATATTAATAGCTTTAAATTAAATTGCTCACCTTTTACACTATGAGATCAAGTAGACAAGTTTCTTAGCATCTTTCTTTCATAAATCTATTTAAGGACAAGTAAGGATTCGTCATTTAACCAATCAGTTCCTTTTTTAGAAACTAATTTTTTTTTAAGTTGGATATTTATTCTTAAAAATTTGATAAAATCAATATTTCGGAGATCTTTGAATACTATAATTTACTTACCATTTTGAAAAACCTCATCTATTTTTACAGAGATAACCTTATTCTGCAAAACAACCAGGTTTGTGTCTTACTGAGGAATAATAAGGTCTCAAAAACCAATAAAAATTAAGAAAAGTTTATGATTTGGGCAATTTTAATCAAATACTTATGGATCTTTCTTAAAGAAATTTATGACGCCTTAATTGAAAACATTACTCATTTTGAAATCTGGTTAATAACTGTTTATGTATGTTTTCAGAAGGCATGTTATTTTTTTTTTTCCAATTTTATTTTTTTTTGTTGACCGGGTGTTACTAAAACACTGACTTCCATTTTTTTTAAATGCTGACTTGTCTAAGCGACCCTAAAAATAACTCAGTTAAAATCCGATCTCTAATTTTCTAGCTCAAAATTTTACGAGCTTTTACCCAAAACTTTTATCAAAGCTGTCGGATGCATAGTAATCCAAAGAATTTACTAAAAATTGGTCATTTCGGACCCATTCTTTTTATTCGAAATAAGCCCGACATGGTTAAATTTTTTTGAAAGTACAAATTGAAAATACTATCGATCCTCAAAATAAAGAAAGAGTCAACTTTTAATAATATCCAATCGCTTTATCAAAAATTTCTTATATCCATCATCGGTCTTTTTATTTTAAAAAATTTTTTCTTTAAAAAAAATCTGATATTATTTTAAAAAACGGCTTTTTTTTACAAATATTTATTATTAATCAACAACAAAAAAATTCTAAAGTAATATTAATTTAAAAAAAAAGAAAAAAATATCTACTGTAATAAGTAAATAGGCTGAGTAGTTAAAATCTGAGTTTGTTGTCTCATTTGAACAAAACCTTGTTGATTAGTTTGAATACTAACATTACCATTATTAACTACCAATTGCTGAGAGCCATCAAGCTTGAATGCTAATTGCAAGAAAAATTGCTTTGAAACTGGATTCCAATGAGTCCAGAATTTATTCTCACTTTTGTCGACTTCCCTACTTGGAATTTTGAAACCTATAGTTTCATAGGGCTCTGCAGCAAAGAGTAAATATTGCCATTTTCTATCTGGAGGTTCATTATGTTGCTCATAAGCCGACATAAAACGATGTCGTGGAATTATACCATCAGCTATTTCAGGATAATCAATTTGAAATAATAAACTTTGTTGCTTTGTTTCAGGATCACGTTGTTTCGTAACTTTGTAACCAGGTCGGCCAATTTTGACGAATTTTTTAATATCGACAGCTGTTTTTGCCGCCGTTACAGGTGCTGACGGCGCATCGGCTTTTTCTTTAGCAGCACGACGAGCTAAATTAGCTTGATGCTTTTTGCCTTGTGTATGTGCCAAATAACTTCCTTCATTGTTATGTAAAGTCAAGCATAGCTTACACTCATATGTACCCAAGTGATTTTTGATAAAATATGGATCCTTGAAGATATCTATTGTTTCTAAAGCTAATTGTCTCAGACGTTCACGTCTATCTTTGTTTGTTTCTGAGGCTGATGCTACACCACCAGTACCAGTCTTTCCACCAGCTTTAAAAAAATTTATCAAATTTAGGTTATCAAGTTCCCAAAGAGACTTTCAAAGTATAAAAATTTACCTCTATGTTGAAAATCCATCATTTATTTTTATAATTCAAAAAAAATTGAAATATTTAACTTAATTTTTTTTCCTCCATATATTTATATATACACTAGTGCAAAATTTCTTTGATGTTGAGAAATTTTCTGCGTTTTTCTTTTTTTGAAATATTAAATTTTTTGCCTGTAGAAATGAATTGTTAAGTTTATAAGGTATATGATATTAACTCCAAAAACTTTTAGAAAACGGAAGTTTTGACAGAATCTCACTTTTGTGCGAAAAGACGGTCTGTGAAAAATTTCTGAGGAAAAAAGATTAAATTTATGTAAATGTTTATCTGTGAAAAAGCTTGGCAAAAAATAAATAAATAAATCATCTTTATATTTTAATTCACATGTTCCTTGATTAAATTTTTTGGTTTTTAGGATATCTGGTACAGTTATTTTTCATTTTTTTGGGAAGAGGCAGAGCTCTATTAAGAACTATTTTAACAAAAAAGAATATTTAATAGTAAGTAAAGAATCTGTATTTCTTTCAATAAACAATTTTATTGTTTTTTGACAGAAATGGTGCATTATTCTGAGGAAAAAATCTCGATGAATAAATTTCACATTTCAAAAATTTTAATTTTTTCCAAAAAGGAGATATTGCCGTTTTGACAGAGAATAAGTCCTTAATTGTTGTTCAACTTTAAAGTTTTTTCGGAAAAACTATTAGAAAGTAATTGATTTAATTTATCTGTCGTTTTTCCACTCTGATTTTTGGCCAATAAATTAGTGTTATTATTTGACTTTATTTCGGATGACGTATTATATGACCAAGAAGCATTATGTCATTAATTTTTAAGATTATGGCATTAATTGATCGCCTAAATTTTTTCACGGATCACTTAAATATTTAAATGCTTTATTTTCTAAAAGGATCTTATTTACCCCCCTGCAAAATTTGTTAAAAATTGTCTAATTTTGTTAATTTTTGTCTTATATAAATTACCTATAATATTAGGCTATTCGAATTGTTAGTTTATCGCCAAAATTATTTAATTTTTGCCATTAATATTTATTTTTTGTATATATTTTTAAATTAGGAATGCTGTTAAATTCGACAAATTAAACTAGAATAATATAATTTCGACAGACTTGTCGAAAAAAAGGAAAAAATAAAAAAGGATTAGATTGGACATGAATATTTTAGGAAAATATTAATTGTACGGCATAAAAATTAGACATGTTTTATTTAGACATATATTCGATCTAAAAGTTAAAAAAAAATCACTTTTTTTTAATTAGTAAAATTGAATTATTTGTATTGCCAATTTCATCAAAGATTAAAGAGCTTTATGATATTAAAGTTAAAAAATTAACCACTTTATTTTCAAAATATTTTTTAAACTTAACATTATTCGATTCTAAAATAAAAAATAAGTTTGAATCGAATCGATTTAGCTGTTTTTTAAAAATTTTTAAATTTTTATTCTTCAATTTTTAGCCTTTGGAGACAAGCTCCTGCGTGATTAAATTAGTATATTTCTCAATTAATCAATCAAATCAATAAAATATTTACAAATTTATATGTCACTGTCAATTTGTAAAATTTGTCATTTTATAAAATGACAAGACAAACTGTAAAATTTAAATTTTTTTAGAGATTGACTTGTCAATTTATAAAATGACATGTCAAATCTTAAACTGTTAATTTTCTATTTTGCCAAATGTTGGTTGGCAAATTCTAAAATTAATTAGAATAATTAAAAAATTATTATATTGAAAAATTAATTTTTAATGTTAAATCACTCCATTATATTTAGAGCTGCACTTAAGCTCAGCTTTACGACACGAGCATCTCATGATCGGTCATTTAATCGTTCAATTACACTTTTAACCATTTGACCGTGACCAAAAGAAAAAATTCTTATCGTCTCACTCGGAATAACTTTGTAATATTTAAATTTTTATCTTTCGGAATGAATTCTATATTAAATTCTTTTAGCATATTTTTTTATTTTAAAAATAAAAATTAAGCAGGTAAACCGGTAATCCATATCATTTATTTTACATACGAATCTAAAAGTATCGTTTTTTAATCCAAAATAATGCCTAAATTATTCGTGTCGGTTACTTTTGTAACGATACTTTTGTCACGATTCGTGAAATTTCTCAAAAGAGTTATTTTATCACGTCACGTGATAAAAATTTTAAAAGTATTCTTCAAAAACTACTTTTGTAACGGTAATAAATATAATTGGAAGAATTGTAAAAAATTTTTCATTAGAATGGAAAATAAAATTGATTATGTTCCAAACAGACATAAGGATTAAAAACAAGTTGCTTTGCTACAAGACTTTTATAGGTCCAAGTCAGACTCTTACTTTTGTAAATTTTTCTCAAGGACCAAAAAATAGTTAACTTACGCTTAAATAATTTATCTGACATTTGATATGGTTTTTATATGCTTTTATATGGTATTTGATATTAAATAAGGTCTCTTAAAAAATCTCTTAAATATCGGTTCTTAATAAATTGAGCGTACAAGAAATTGCCTATTTAATTTTTTTTGAGCATAAATGAAAATTGAAAATGAGCAAAAATTTTTATTTGCCTCCTTTAATAAAAATAAGTTTGGTTTAAAGCTGATTGTGAAAATGATTATAGTCAATTTATGATTAATAAATTATTATAGGTTATAGTCAATGGATCAAAAAAGTTCAAAAATCCTAACAAAATGTTAGTGGATAAAG
>NTPY01000211.1:282385-296792 GCA_002922825.1 Brachionus calyciflorus
AATATTTTATTTACATCTTCTCTAATTTTTTGCTGTTCTGTGGTAAAATTTAAATTATTTTCTTTAAAGAATTCTTTAAAGTGATTAAAAAGAATATCTCGATTAATCGAAATTTCTTTTTTCTCAATATTTTCATTTTTAGACTTTTTTAAATGTTTCCAAAATTGACTTTTATCTTTTAAAGAAAAAAGCCTCTCAATTTTGGCCTGTTTTTTTAATTCATTCAGATAAATTTTTTGTCTTTGAGTCCTCCTAAATTCTTTTTTAAGTTCTTTTCGCTAATGTTCAAGCGAGGGGTTATCTTTACATTTCCTATTTAAATCTGATAATTTATCCTTAATTTTTTTTAATTCTCTTGTAAACCAATCATTTTTTTGTTTCAAAATGGGTAGTGTATTATTTTTTTGTTCAATTTGCGATTGAAATACCAAGGTGTCATACGTTGCCATGGAAATTGAATCACAGATAGAAATTATATTACATTATTGTAATTTAATTTGTCGAGTTTATCGGATACCTTAAATTAGAGATAAAACTATTTAGAAATTTGACAATTTTTGTTAAAAATCTTTCTTCAGTTGATTTTAGTTTCAAAACGAATGCTAAAAAATCAGATAAATTCGAATACAGACTTTAGAAGTTAAATCTAGAGAAAAAACTTCAGTTTAAAGATAATTTTGATCTTATTTTTAAGAAAAATTTTGTGAATATAAACCGTAAAACATAAGAAAATTCTTTTATTAAAAAATGATAAATTTAGGCAAATTTTAACAAAAATTGGTTTGTTACTAACTCTCTAAATAATTTAGGCAAAAATTAACAATTTATGGAATTTTAGTTGGCTATAAATTAACAATTTTTGCATCGCAGGTAACATTATCTCTTTCTAAAAATTACATTGATGATTCTGAAGAAGAGAAAGGACAAGGAAAGAGTTTTCAAACCGTATATGCTAAGTTAAAAGAATTGAAATTTGCAAAATTCCCATGTTATAAAAAAAGTATTACAAGTTCGACGCCCTTCATGTGTAATTTTGGGGTTTTAAAAGCGCACTAAAAAAATGAAATTAAATCTTTAAAGCTGGGTTAATATATGCAATATCTTAATTTAGCCCGGTCTTATAGGACTTTGTTTGAAAGTACCAAAGAACAGGTATTTTCAAGAATATTAAGAGTCAATATCAGAATAAAAGTAATAAAGCTTTATTTTACTTTTTTCTCTTATTAAAATTTGAGCTTATCAATTTTCGTATTTGTTTATTTTTATTGGTAACTACAATTTTATAAAAAAATTATTTAAAAACTTAATCAAGTTCGTATTAATTTACCGAATAATTAGAAAAGCTAAAAGAAAATTTTTTAACTTTTTAGAATTATTTAAACTTGAGAATTAGGATCTTATTCTATTTGAAAATTGGATTTTTAGTTAGATTATGTATTCAGTTGATACAAGACCTTAAAACAGAAAAATGCGATTCGAAACAATAGAACAAATAACTAATTTACAGTTTTTAGTATTCTGTTTAATGCCCTATTAAATTTTATTCATTTAAAAAATTGATAAATTCCAATAGAAAATCCATTTACATTTTGTCATCTTTTTTTTCTAAGTCTCTTGTAATTTTATTAATAAATATACGAAGAAGGAACAAACAGCTTAAAAGGAATACTAAACACTAACTACAATTAAAATATTTTAATCCTTTTAATATTCTATTTAGATTAAAAAGGTATTCTGAAATAATAAAATTGACAAAAAATAAGGAAGTATTCCTATTGTATCGGAGGCTTGCGTGCAAATAATAACTAAAACTTCAATTTTGTCTTGATAATTAGATTTAATTTATATATTTGAAAAGAAAGTATTTCAAAAAAAAATAATAAATAATTATTTTTTTTTCTTTTGAAAATAAATAATGACTGACAAAAATTTGCATTAATCATTTCCATAAAATTTAAAATTTCACGAAGTTTCTTTTTTTGAATTTTTTTCTCATTAATTCCTTTTTAAAGAGTTTTATGTGACCATTAAATTTATAGAAATTTGAATATATAGTAAAATGGTCGTTGTTTCACAAAAATTATTTCTTGAAGATTGTCTAGATGACACCCCTCAAGTACTTTTAAGTAAACTCGAAATAAATCAAATGGAAAAGTAAGAATATATTTATTTAGACTAGGGCTATGGTCGACGTATTTGAACGTGATGCCGCTATGCTTAAAAAATTTAGTAAAGCATTTTCGAGTAGTTGTCAAAAAGTGATGAATGCTCAAGTAGCTATGATTAGTGCAACACAAGAAATGTCTTATTATTTAAGACTTTATGGAATGCAAAATTTTCCACTAGATCCGTCTATTTCACCTTCAAATTCAAATCAAGATTTAAAATCTCAACCATCAGAGCCAGAAACTCTAGCTTCCAAACTTAATCTTTTTGCAAATTATGTAGATGAAGTAAAATTAATTTTCAACAAAAAAATTTCTAAAAATAGAAGAACACTTAAATTTTCTATCTTAGATCTCGACATGCTTTCAAGTATTTGTTACTCAGTTAAATGACGCAATGATCTATCCATTAAATAAATTAATAGATTCGGATTTTGATGGTGAGGTTAAAAATTTTTATTTTTTTTTATGGTCAGTTTCTCTAATGATTTAAAAATTTTGAAAGAGCTCAATAGTTTGAGTAAAATGTATCAGTTATCAAGTGAAGAAGAGGAGGCAGTACGACAAAAGTACTTGAGAATTCCAAATAGAAAAGAGTATGATCAACAAAGAGTACAAGCGGGTGAAGAGTGTTATGCATTCAAGAAGAAATTTCATCATACGGCTATGAATTATTTTTCTTCGTTGAATACTTTACAATACAAAAGACAATATATGTTTTTGGAACCCATGATGTCGTTTATACACAGTTTAAAATTATTTTTTAAAATGGGTAATGAAACGTTTAGTTGTGATTCCTCATCGAAAATCGACGAGTTTTTGAATAATACGAGTTCTCAAGTATGCGAGTAAGTCAAATAAAAAACTCAAAAAAATAAAAATAAGATTCCGATGTTTATTTTGTTTTAATTTCTTTTTTTTTTTGGTGAAAATCGGTGGTTTCTTTTGAATGTTTCTTTTTGGATTGCTTCTATTATTTCATTCTTTTCGAAAGAAATTCGACAATTGGGTGATTTTTGTTAAGACAGAAGTTTTTTTATTTTTTTACATCTTGTAAATCACGCTTTTTAAAATTTTTTAGGAAGCTTAATTCGTTTTTAGAAAAATAAAAATTTAGATTAATGTTCAGTTTATCTTAGAAAAAACCTGACATGTTTGAAAAAAATTATTGCGAAAGTTCCGAACCTTAAAAAGTTGATTTTTTCCAGAGCATTTTACCGAGTTTACTAAAATCTATGTACAAACGATTTCTTTTTTGGAAATTTTCTTTGAAAATTTAATAAAATCGATTTTTCAGAGATCCTGCATTTTCAATACTGATAATTTTGAAAACCTCATCTATTCTCATATAGAAAACCTTACTCTTCATAGCTTATTGGTTTGTGTCTTATTTAGTTATAAATTTAAAAATAAAAAGGTCTCAATAAGCACTTAAACCTAAAATTTGGTGCATTTTAGCAAATTTTAAGCCAATAATTTTTGAAAATATTTCCTAGAGATAGGTTAGGAAGATGTTCGTAAATATTCGCTTAAAAAGCTATCAACTTATTTGAAAAATTTTCTTAAAGTTTAATTAAAGTGTATTGTTTTCGTTGAGTTTTTTTAAACGAATAGAAAATTAATAATACTGTTTTCTTAGGGAAGAAATTTATACTTTCTGGAATTTTATTAAATTATAAAATTGAACGGGTTCTCGATATTTCAGAATTCCGATAATCCGATAAAATTTTGATAGTAAATTTCATGATCATGTGTTACTGAAGATTAAAGTAAATTATGTGATCAGATGATCAAACTATTGACCAGACCCAATTTTTCATCCAAAATCTGATTTTTTCTAGGTAATTCGATCATGAACATGGGTTAAAAATAAGGCCATCGGTGATGATTGACTTCCACTTTTCTACTTAATTTTTAATTCAATATTTTTTTTAAAGAATAAAAGCTCAACAAAGTGAAAATATGAACAAAACCAATCAATTAATAGACCTAATTCAACAAGATGACTCACCATACTATGTAGAACAGTCCGATTCTACAAAAAATAGTGAGCCAATCAGCAAAACAATTTTACAAAAGTCGGGTTATTTAAATCTAAGATCGTAAGTTTTTAAAATAAAAATGATTTTTCTCATAGAAAAAAAAATATTAAGTAAAATTTTCGAATTTTTCTTAGGAGATTTCCATTTATTTCAAGATGGGACAGATCATTTTATTTCATTCAAAACGGTTTCCTAATGCATCAACAAAAAACCGATATAGCTGGTTCGGCTTTTTTAGAATTAAAATCCGATTTAACTGTAACACCATGTGAAATAGACGAGCGACTATTCACATTTCAAATTAATTCACAATTTCCTAAAAAAGTTGTTTATTTTCAAGCCAATAGCAATCGCGATAGAGATGAGGTAAAAAAAAAATCTCATTAATCTGAAATTAAATAAAAAATCCAAATAAATTTCATTTTTTTTTCAAGTGGATAACTATTTTAGAAAATGCTATAAAAGATGACAATAGAGCTAAATTGCAAAGTCACATGAGCCATTTAAAACTAAATAATAATAATCCGTCTTTAATGAGTTTTTTCAGCGGAAGACCCAAAGGTCCTAATATTCGATTTGAATTAGACGAGTTATTAAATAAAAGTCAAAATGAGTTAAATGATAAAGAAGATCAAGGCGAGAGTTTTAAGGTACGTTTCCTTGGATCGATGAATGTTAAATCGGATAAAGGAAATGAGAATATAAATGAGACTATACGTCAAGTGATGTCAGCTAGAGCGGAACATAACATTTTCAAATTGAGTGAATTTGATTTGATTGTAAATTCTAAATCAGTAAGTTTATTTAAAGTACCCGATAGTAATGATGAGAATGGGACGAGTCAATTGAATAATATTGATGATTTGTACTGTGCTAAATTTAAATTGGATAATATTGGATTTTGGTCAGCACATAATGAAAATGAACATCTCTTTGGCTTTATTGTCAAAGATAGAAATCAAACTTTGAAATTTTCATGTCATGTATTTGAGAGTGATGTTGGTTCGAAAAATATATGTGACGCTATTAGTAAAGCTACTCAACAAGCATTCAAAGAATTAGTGGTAAGTTTTACTTTCTACATAAAAACAAGCTTTGGGAACTGAGGCTTATTAAAAATAAAACATAGGAAATTCCATGAGTCTAATCTTATGAATAATGTTAATTTTATTACAAACTAGTCTTCGAAATAAAAACTCAATTTTGAGTCCTTTTACATCAGTTCCAAGAAGGAGTTAATAAACTTGGTAATATAATAAAAAATAAGTGATAATAAGTGATTTTTTATTTTAAGCGATATTCTTAATTATATATATTTCAATTATTTTCATGACCAGGATTTTCAATAAAAATCAAAAATTTCTTTAATAACTGCCTAAAAATGAAAAAAATTATTCCAAACTAGGCCAGAGTTCTAGCCAAGTTTTCATTAATATTACTTTAAAAAATTGTTGAATTTAAATAACTCTAATTAACCTTAATTCCACAAATTTAAAAAAATTAAATCTCTAAGTCCTTTAAGCGGCTCAGGAAAATGGAGCGAAGCGACTCTACCATGTCAAATATTTGTTTTACCTCAGTGGTTAAATAAAAAATAAATTTAAAATGGGATGGGATTGTCGAAAATTTAATCGATTTTGTTGTATAAAAAATGTAAAATAGCCTAGTGTGTAAGTATTCACGTTATTTAATGCCTCGTGGGACTATATAAAGACTTAAAAATAAAAACCCTGAGTTAATGCAAAAATTTAAAGAAAAAATTTTAAGCAATATTTTAGATTTTTGACATGTTAAAGTTTTTTGTCAATTTTCTTTTTTTCAATTTTTTTGACCAACAAAAATCGCTCTGCAAAACACTTTAAAGTTGTGATAAAAATGTGGAATAGTGAAGCAAAATTTTCTGCACCTGTTGTCAACGTCTGCAAACAATTGTGCAATTTTAATTGCGAATTTAAATTAGACTTTATTTATTTATTTACAAAAAATAACTGCTAGGTCAGCTGCTTGAAGGTTTAGCACCCTTCTTTCAGCAAGATTAGACTTTTTTAATGGTGTGCAAATTTGCAGAGGAACTTTTTTATTTAAAATTTTAGAAATCTGTGCAAATTTGCATACCATTGTATAAAGTCTAGTTTAAATACGCAATTAAAACTGCACAATTTTTTGCAGACGTTGACAACAGGTGCAGAAAATTTTGCTTCACTATTCCACATTTTTTTCACAACTTTAAAGTGTTTTGCAGAGCGATTTTTGTTGGTCAAAAAAATTGAAAAAAAGAAAATTGACAAAAACTTTAAACATGTCTAGGTTTTTTTTATTTTTTTAACCGGGGACTAATTTGAATTTCAATTGAAAAAAATATGGGGTAATACCCGAGTTTAATAGGGGTGGGGAATCATTAAAAAATAGTAGAGCCACGGGGCTATAAACAAGTTTTTACGGTATCCCAAATCAATCAATCAAAATATGAAAGAAGAAATTTTTTTTTACTAAAAGCGTTGTACAACGCTACTAAAAAAGTTTTAGCATGATTTAAATTCATATGGTTATTCTTACGATTGAAGGGTTACAAAAATGAGACTTTTGACTGAATAAAATAAACATATCCTATCAAATTCTTATTAAAAGTTGATTATTAAATTTAATTATTTAAAATTAAGGACTCTAATCGTTCAGAGCATTTGAAATTAATAAAACAAAGAGAAAAAGAAATTTTATTAGCTAACATAAATAGCTTGCCGGATAAAATAGAAAATGGTTCTGTTGAAAATAGCGACATAGATGATGATAGAAATGAATTAATAAATGCTGCTCAATTGGCTTTTAGCTCACCGAATCCTAGTTTTGTTGTCTTGGATCGTGAGTTATTAGAAAATTTAAGTGAACAAGATAATTTAACTAAACAAAATGATGAAAGTGTACCAACTGAAAATCAGGCTCATGATGAAGAAAAAAGAAGCGAGTCTGAAGCTTAGAAAAAAAGAAAGATTTTTTTAGTCTATTTTTTAGTCGTCTAGATTTTTTTGTTTTATCTTTTTAAAATATAATAAAAGTATTAATGTTCTTCAAATGATTTATAATTTTTTTTATTTTTATTCTCGCTTGTTTCTATATACCAATTAATATATACTGCACTGTCCCTGAATTGATTTATGAAGTACGCTTACTAGTACGACTTTAATTCGGGAGTAGTCCAGTAGTTATAATTGATCTTAATTAGTCTATGTTTTCACTATCAATTCATGACAGAAGTTTAGCATACTTCGTTTGTCACATGACGTCATCTTATCGAAAATTTATATCAAGCTAATTGTCCGAAACCAGTCTTTCTTTTTTGTTTATTTTTGGACCAACTTACTTTTCAAATTTTTGAGATAACGTTGAGTTTAATTTGATCAAGGCGATTTGATCACCAAAGTCTTGATAGCGAATGAATTTTGTTTCAATTTAATTGAATTTTTTTAAATAAAAAATAAAATTTCTCACATTTTATTTAAATTTAAATGTTCTAATTCTGCTTAGTTCAACGCATAATCCATGATTATAATTATTAAAATTGATGCTGATTGATCTAATGTCGAGTCTTTCGTTTTTTAACTTCGACCAATAAAAATATTTGAGCTGTTACATATTGCTATTGTTTATAATATATGACCGTAGCCGTAACCATAACTTAAGCATATAAAATTGAAAAATATTTAAAATTAGCATGGTTTACATTTATCAATAAAAGTCAAGGTTGAAGTTATATTTGCTTAAAAACTATGTGAGGATTTTTTCCCAGAAATCCAGTTTAGAAGCTTTTCTTACATTCTTTTGGGATTTATAGTTTTTATAGCTTAATAATGGCAAGTGTTTTATTTTCAATTAGATTTTTTTATGCAAAATTTTACTCAAAAAATGCCAGAGAACGGAAAAGTTGACAGGCATGTCTGTCTTATTTAATTTTATTTATCTCAAATAAATAAAATTTAAATTGGTAACGAAAAATATTATTGAAAATAATCCCAATAAATACAGCACTTGCTTTGAAAAAAAAGGCGTGAGCGTACTTTACCATACCGTGAGTATAGCGTTATCGCTACCTTTTAATTGATTTTAAATTTTCTAACGAGTGAATCAAAATTCTTTTCACAAATTTCGGCGAAAAAAATTAAGGATGTTTTTTCACTACTAAACTTCTTTCTCAAGGTTCTATTATTTTTGAATTTTTTGAGATTTAGTTTGTCTCGGCTAAAAAATTTTCGTGTTTCTTAAACATGAACCGTTATTTTTTTCGAAAAACACGGAAGGATCCTAGCAAGGCTATATTATTTTATAGTCGAGGCAAAATAAATCTCAAAAAATTCAAAAATAATAGAACCTTGAGAAAGAAGTTTAGTAGTGAAAAAACATTCTTAATTTTTTTCGCCGAAATTTGTGAATTTTGATTCACTCGTTAGAAAAGTTAAAATCAATTAAAAGGTAACGGTAACGATAACGCTCACACTCACCCCTTTATTTCAAAACAAGTGCTGTAGATAATTAAAAAAATTTAAATTTTTTTCCGCGCTTTTCGCATTTATTTACGCATTTTTTACTGTCTCTGGTAAAAGGTAACGGCACATAGACTACTGTTTATTGACAAGTAAGGTGCTAGATCAAAATATAATGTCTCAGAAAGCAAGTTTCAAAATAAAATTAGCCATTTTTCAATCGATTTCTGGTCCAAAAATTTTATATGAAAATCTTTAAAACAACAATTTCTGGATATTTTGCTCGGCTCATAAAATTGGAATTTATCTTGTTAAAATATTTTGATCAGAAATAAATTTACCTGTAAAAAATTCAAAATATTTAAAATCTTGGGAGAAAACCACTAGAGTGCATTAAAATGTGTTCAAATTTCATAATCTTATATAGAACTGTTCGTAAATTCTGTTTACGACATTAAATTTTTTATCTTCTCATAAACATCAAAGAATGTAAGAAATCATTTCTTTACTCAAAAATAAACTTAAAGTGATAAACTTTTTTGTCAAATTTTCTATAGGCTTTAAAGTTTATACTTTTATTAAAAAAAAGAAGTAAAAGATCCCGTCTTTAATTAAGACAAATTCAAATTAACATATCGTTTATAGTCTATAATTATTATAAATTAATAATAGTATTAACATTAAAATTAAAAAATAAAAAAACAAAATTTTACTAAAAAAATTTTTCTTTCTATATCTAAATATCTTAATCATTAGTTATTATTATTTAAGGTACTGAGGTAAGAAGAAAAAAAAATTTATCAAAAAGACATATTTTCAATTAAAATTATGAAGTATTAAAGCATAGTTATTAAATAAAGAACAAAAAAAAATTTTTCTTTTTTTTTACCAAATTACAATGCAACCAATACCGAACCTTGTTGACGACTCATCAAATAAGAAAACAGTCTTAAGCTATTCATTTAAAAATCAAGAAAGTAATATAATATCTAAAGAAATGACACATTTAATTGACGAGTCACTTGAACTTCATTTTAAAGTTTTTAAAAATGATTTATCCGAGCTTAAAAAATGTTTAGCTAAGCTCAAAAAAGATTTTAAAAACGATCAATTAGACTCTAAATTAAATTATAGGGATAAATATGGTAATACTCCATTACATTTAGCTGTCATGCTAGGCAATTTAGATGCGACTAAATTATTAATCGAATCTGGTAGTCGTGTTAAAATTCGAAATGAACAATTTTGGACGCCTTTACATGAAGCAATTTCGCTTCGTAATAGAGAATTAATAAGATGTTTGTATAAAAAATACATTGACGAGGCCAAAAATGAATTTGATAATTCTGTACCGCGAATAAAAATGTCATTGAAAGAGATGCTCGATTTTTATGTCGAAATAAAATGGGACTTCGAATCGTGGATACCATTTGTAAGTCGTTTCTTACCATCTGATGTTTGTAAATTGTATAAAAAAGGCTCTAAAATTCGTATTGAAACTACACTTGAAGATATTGCACGTGCTGCTCAAAAAAATAGTGAAAACTCAGCGAATAATTCAAGTAACGCAAATAATGAAAAATTTTCCCCATTAAATTGGCGTCGTGGAGATCTTACATTTCTAATAGACATTCAACAAGATAAGAATAAGAGTTCAGTTGTTTTTTTAGATAATAATAAAAAGACCTTTTTGAGAATAGATCCGAGACAAAGTGAAGATATTGAACTTGAAACCGATTGTTTGGAAAAAGAATTGGACTTTTTGTTATCAACAGAAATTGTTAATGTTAAATTAGACACTACGCACGCCGAATTTGCTGTCACTGAAGTCGGTTGGTTCAATAAAAAACCTAAAGCCGAAAATTTAAATGGGTACTTTTCGAATTTTTATGACGTCAAAAATTTATATGTGGTTAGTAAAGTTAGACTTGAGCATTTAAGTGAAGAGGATTTGAAAAAGAAAGCAATTGAGCAAAAGAAATTTTTGGAGTATTTTGGTGGTAAAACAGAGCAGACTAATTATATTGAATTGTCTCAAGATGAGAGTGAAAATCAATCCGGAGAAAATAATACGGATGATAGCCATCCTAAATTAATGACTTGGGAGGATTACATGAATCATTCAGCAGAAAAATTTCCCGTTTTTGGCCGAAGAATAAAACTAAAGCAAAATAGAAAAGAATTCAAGGCACAACTTGCAATGGTTTGTAAATTTTTTTTTTCTTAGGAAAAGTTAAAATTTTTTGCTAATTTCGATATTAACCGTAAATTAAGCAGAATTTCTAGAAAATTTGCATTTAAATAGAAAAAAAAATTTTTTTTGAAAGTTTGGAATGTCTAAAATAAAGGAATCATTGAATTTTCATTTAATTATTAGTTATTAATACTCAAAAGTTTTTCTCGAAAATTTTTTTTAAAAAGAAATGGAGCAAAAAATTATAGCTTGCCTTTTTTTATTTTAAAATTATAAAAAGGAAATTGTTATTAGTCTGAGGAGTTTCCATTGAATATTACAGAATTGAATAATTTATTAGAAGCTTTAGCTCCATTGGGAAAGTTCAGGCGTTTAAAAGATTTTGTAGATTTGAAATTACCACCAGGGTTTCCAGTTAAAATAGGTAAATTCTATAGCTCAAATAAATTTTAATTTTTTTTTGTTAATTTCATTTAATATTTTATTTTCAGAAATTCCAATAATAGCCACTATTAGTGCCAAAGTTTGTTTTCAAAATTTTAAAAGAGACCAAGATTTCGATGAGAGTTTATTTCAAATTCCACATGGTTATGAAGAGATAAAGTTGGAATAGTTTTTTTAATCTTTTTTTTTATAAAAAAAAATATCCAAGATATTTATTTTTGTTTAAATTATCAAGTTTTTTTTGTTTTCTAATAATAAAGTTCTTTTTTTATAAACGAGATTGTTTCAATCGATAATTTTACATTTTCCCCAGAATCAAATTCCCCATTTAAAATTTTTTTCTAATGTTTATTAGCATTTTTTTATATAATTTCTTGACGAGAACATGATATTTTTTTTAGTTAAAAATTATTTAACATAATTTTATCCCCATACTATTTTTTTTACCAAATTTTACGTAAATTATCGGTAATTTACCATAAATGCCAATATTTTCTTAAAAATTACGATTTTTATATTATCGTTTTTACGTAATATTACGATTTTCTTTGATTAAAAAAAATTGCACATTAAAAAAAAATAAGCATTTTAGAGTAAAATAATCAAAAAAACTGATTTTTACTTTTCATACCAATTCTAATTCCTAAAAGTCATAGTCACTAATCAATTCAAAGCTAAATTTGGACAGTTTCCAAATTCTTTTTTGTTATTTTTTCGCCACCAAGTTGCAAATTTAAGTCGACCAATAATTTGGGATTCTTTTAGCTCAGGAGCCCTAATTTAAAATAAAAATTACTTGAAAAAAAAAATTGGAAAAAAAAATCAAACTTTTAAATTCAAATCCTTAATTATCCTGAGAACTGAAGTATATGAAATCCCCAATTTTCTTCTAATAAAACGTCCTGTATTCTTTTTTATTAGGCGTTTTACTTTTTGAGTGTTGGCTATTGTTGAAACCGTAACTTTTCTCTCTGTACTTTTTAAATGGGTTATCTTTCCTTCCTTTTCAAATTGGTTGATCCAGGAATAAATTGTCCTTTTGGAAACTTTTGAATTTAACAAATCAACAATTTGCGGAACAGTTTTTTTTTGTTTATAATGAGCTATAGCAAGCTCACGAAATTCGATAGATTTTGGTTTACCCATTACAATTTTTAATTTTTTTTTAAATTCAAATAATTTTTTTTTCAAAATAAATCATTAAGAATATTAGGTTGATCATTTGAATTGCTTTTAGTAAAAAAATAGTCAAGTAGCAAAACAAAATTTAATCAAAATTAGAAAATTAAATATAAAAAAATCTAAATTGACCACAAACTATCATTTTATATATTATTTTTAAGGGACCTAATCTGAACAAAAAAAAAGTTTTATTTTCATTTACGGTGTTTTTTTCATAAAATATCTTAAACCATTACATATGCACTTTTTATATGCATATTTGCTTCACAAAATTTTTTCCAAGTAAAATAAAAAATAGATTATTAAAGAGTTAATTAATTTATTTTTGTGGAAAATTTCAGGAGCTTCCAATATTCCTATCAAAAGTTACAAATTAAATTCGGCATTTTTGACTAATTTGGTCTTAATTAAAAAATGGGTCATTTTTAGTGGTTTTTCCAACATAACTTTTGAAGCACTCATGCTATAATTTTTTTAAATATATTTTTAGAAAGAGAAAACGATTTTAAACAAGCTATTAAGATTAAAAAAATCTAGTTAAATTTTTTTGTATGAGGACAAAGTGCTTGAACAGTAGGATGTAAACAAGAGGCTGTCAAAACCATAGAATGCATTCAGAAAATAAACAATTTATATTTATACGTACAAGAAATACTCAGTCAGCAATGGGTAAAATTTCATTAGTTGGCGACCCTCCTAACATATTTTTTTTCTGCCTCGAAATTTGTGCAGAGCATTATGGTTCACCCGTTATATAGTTGGAAATTAAAATTTTGATAAGCAGTTACATCATTGCATTTAGTTTCGTTAATTGAGACTAGATCAGGGTTAAATTTTGACAGAAATATACTAAATTCAGTTAATTTATTTCGCAGAGAGTTTTCGCAGACGACACTAAAATATTCATTTGGTTTACTATTTTTATAAATATTCATTGTTTACTTTAGACTAGTTCTTAGTCAAGTATGAAGATAATTCAGCAAGCGAGAGATTATTTTCTTGATTAAGAGAATGATTATTGTATAATTTATGAATATTTGAGATTTGTTCATTTGAGAGTTTTGGTAGATTCGGATTAAGAACCTTAAGAGACAATGCTGAGACAATAAATTAAGCTGAAATAAGAGACAATGCTTTTTATAATGACTAAGTGTATCCTTTAATATACTAATTTGACCATTAATTTCATTTACTTTACTATTAAGAGCTAGTTTGATTTTTTCTTCTTGGTTACTTAGGGTTTTTTCGAAATTTGCTACGACTTGAATTTGGCTCATTTTAGCAACTTTTGCTACTCTTTTTTTCACTATTTATTTGCGCTATGTACTCGCGTTTGTAAACTGAGCAACCTCGATACCAAGAAGAATGATTTTGATCACAATTAACACATTTTTTAAATTCACTTGTACAGTCTTTATCAAAGTGATCTGGTGAATTACATTTTCCACACGTTGATTTAAAATTACAATTAAACATAGTATGCCCAAGTCTCTTACAATTTAAACATCTAATAGGTTGTTTGGCCACCAGCTCAACTCAAAAATATTGATTGCCAATTAAGATTTTTCCGTCTCTTAAAATCTTTCTCTATTCTCTTCTGAATCAACTTCAATTACCTAACAACAATAAAATTTTTCAAGTTTTGGGAAGAAAAGAGATATAATTTTTGTAAATGAGACAAGAAAATAACACTATTTAAGACCAGTAATTTATCAATAACTGATTTTGGATACAATAATAAATTTCCATAGTATTTTGGTTTGAATATGAAATTCATCACCAAAACAAGTTGCAATAACCGAGTTAAGCTCTTTTTTACTTTTAACATACTTCTCGTCTAATTTAAAAAAGAGTATTGGAGCGATCGTTTTATTATCATATTTATTGCGTTTAGAATTATCATCA
>NTPY01000437.1:0-24521 GCA_002922825.1 Brachionus calyciflorus
TTAATTATTAAGCTTAAAAAATAATCCAGGAAAACAAGTAAACTGTATTTCGAAAAAGAAAGTTTTAATCGATTAAGAAAGATTTAATTAAGAAAAACATTTCATTAAAATTTAATTTGATTTAGAAAAGGAGTTGTAAGTTTTCCGTAAAGATTAAAGGTCATTAAAATGAGCGATTTCGGTTTTTTTTTTAATAAACTTACATAAATTTTATTTATTTTTCTTAATAGAAAATCCATAAAAAATAAATTTCCGAATTATATGATCTATAAAGGTCTACATCGGTTTTTCATTTTAAAAAAAAATATTGATCATGAATTTTTTAGACTTTTTAATAAACAAAAAATTTTTTTAATTTTTACTGATTTTTTGCGATATCTTTTGAACCGATCAAACTCATGAAAAAAAAAAGATAAATTAAGTTTGTTTGCTGCACAACTATTGAAATTTTAACTTTCGTGAGAAAAACTTAGACGAAGACCACCGTTCCATATCACACCCTTTATTCCTACTTCATCATTTCCATCGATTAGACTAATATTTAAATAGTGACGATTATAGTGACTAGAAATATTCGCAGGCGAATCCCCTATTTATTTCAAATTCTATAGATTAAAAAAATATTAAGACTTTGTTAATATTATCGTAGACAATATTCCCTTAAAAAACTATTAGAGAGACTAAAAAGACTCATTCAGAATATACTGAAAATGATCCTGATAGATAATTTGTTGAATTAATAATTGAATTTTTTCCTAAAAATTGCATACTCGACTGTTAACCCAAAAGTTTTTAAATTCTTTTCAGTGCTGCCTATTCTAAGGTTGTTTTTTTATTACATCCAAGCCCACTCTAACCTTTAAACTAACAATACTATGCTTGCAAATTCTAATTTTCAACCTTTTTTTTTTAATTGAAAGTGTAACATTTTGCCAAATACAAAAATTTTAGAGTTTAAAAAAAAGATATAATTTCACAATTAAAAAAAACTAAACAAAAATCAACAAAATTTTGCGCAAAAAATTTGCAAATTTATCTATACACATCTATCAAAAATATTTTGAATACAAATATAAATATATATATTAACATACATCCATTGTAATGTATATTTACATATATATATATATATACCCTGAGCAATCAAACTTTATAGGAATAAAAAATTTTCATTTATTAATTTTCAAAAAGAAATTGGTAAAACAAAATCCATTTGAGAAGAAAAAATGTCCAGTGACGATGAAGACTTCAACCAAGAAGACGAATATCAAAATCAAGATGACCAACTAAACGAAGAAGAACCAGAGTATTACGACGAAGAAGAAGAAGAGGAGGAAGAAGACGAGGACACACGCAAATCGAAAAAGAAAAAAAAGAAAAAAGATTTACTACATCAATTCTTTGACGAGGAGGCCGAAGACGACGAAGAAGAAGAGGAGGAAGAAGAAGAAGATGAAGCCGAAGAGGGCTATCAAGAAGTACAAAAAGAACTTGAACGTGCCGAGCGTAGTTCATCACGCGAGATACACAATCATCGCAAACTATTCAATCGCATGGAAAAAGAGGACGATGTACGTGAAATAGCCGATTATTACAAAAAAAGATACGCCAGAAATAACGAATCATCACGTTTTGGTTCATCCGACGAATTATCCGATACAATTATACAACAACAATTACTACCAAGTTTTAAAGACCCGAATTTATGGACCGTCAAGTGTCGTATGGGCGAAGAAAAACAAACAGCTATGCTTCTAATGCGCAAATTTAATTCTTTCCTAAACAAAACAGACAAACAACCACTTTTAATTAAGAGTGTCATTGTCAAAGAAGGCCTTAAAGGTTTCATATATATCGAGGCTTATAAACAAACCCATGTCAAAACAGCCATTGAGGACATTGGTAATTTAAAGTTGGGTATATGGAAACAAGAAATGGTACCGGCTAAAGAAATGCCCGATGTTTTAAAAGTAGTCAAAGATGTTGTTAAACTTAAAGTCGGCTCATGGGTTCGCATGAAGCGGACTATTTATAAAGACGATTTGGCTCAGGTCGAAGAAGTCGACATGGCTCAAAATCAAGTTACTTTAAGATTAATACCAAGAATTGACTATACGTTAAAACGCGGGCATTTAAGAGACCCTTTAAAAGAGGATGATAAAAAGAATGGCGTTAAGCGTAAGCTACGTCCGGCTCAGAAATTATTCGATTGTGATCTAGTACGGGGTGTAGGTGGTCAACCATTGAAAGAAAAACACGATGATTGTTGGATTTTTGAGGGAAATCGTTATACGTCAAAAGGTTTTTTGATTAAAAATTTTCCATTATCGACTGTGATTACAGAGGGTGTTAAACCAACGTTGACTGAATTACAACGTTTTGAAGTATCACCTGATGGCGTAGACCCCGAAACAGCCGCCTTATTATCCAAGACAGCTTTGGATAAGACGCATAATTTTATTCCGGGTGATGTTGTCGAGGTATGTCAAGGTGAATTGATTCATTTGACTGGTACAATCATAGGGCTAGATGGTGATAAAATTCGAATGATGCCAAATCATGAAGAATTAAAAGAACCAATTGAATTTATGGCGACAGAAGTTAAAAAATATTTTAAAGTCGGTGAACATGTTAAGGTTATTGGTGGTCGTAATGAAGGTGAAACAGGTTTAATTGTTCGAGTCGAGGATAATACAGCAATAATATTGTCCGATTTGACTATGGAAGAGATTAGTGTTTTTCAGCGTTTTTTACAATTGTGTCAATCATCGGCTAGTGGTGTTGACTCAATGGGACAATTCGAATGGGGTGATCTAGTTCAAATAGACGCTCAGACCGTGGGTGTTATAATACGCTTGGAAAAAGAGATGTTTCGTGTGTTGACTATGAATAATAAAGTAATTACAGTGAATAGTCAAGCAGTTACTAAGAAACGTGCGAATAAATTCGCCGCTGCTTTGGATTCCGAATCGAAAACAATAAATGTAAACGATGTTGTTAAGGTTATAGATGGTGTTAATAAGGGTCAACAAGGTCAAGTTAAATATTTATATAGACACTTTGCTTTTTTACATGCTAAAAGTTATTCAGAGAATGGAGGATATTTTGTAGCTACGACTAGACAATTATTATTAGCCAATAATAATAAAGGTAGTAGTAATGGTGGTGCGATGTCAACGGGTGGTATGACACCAGGTTTTATGTCACCGAGAGTATTGGCTAGTCCAATGCATCCAACACAGACTAATTCAACACCAGCTGGATCGACTACACGTGGTAATATGTCAACGGGTAATTCGGCTAAATCACCACAAGTAAGACAACCTGGACCACCACCGAAACCAGGCACGAGACGTAATACAACACTAATTGGTAAAACAGTGAGAATAAGTCAAGGTCCTTATAAAGGCTATGTTGGTATTGTTAAAGATGCTACGGATACTACAGCTAGAGTTGAATTACATACGAAATGTCAAACTATTAATGTCGATTTACAAAGATTGACTATTGTTGACGGAACTAATCGAACTTCGATTAGAACACCGAGTGGTAATCAATTTGCTACACCAATTTATAATGGTGGAACTACGCCAATGCACGGTGGTTCGAGAACACCAATGCATGGATCACAGACTCCTATGCATGATGGTTCAAGGACACCACATTATGGTAGTATGACACCAAGAGCTGATGGTGGAGCGACACCAATGCACGAGAGAAGTGGTTCAGCATGGGATCCGTCAAGTATGCAAACACCACGTAATGATTTTGAAGATGATTGGGATGAACAACCACCATCGGCTAGTCTCAATCCAACTACACCTGGTTACCAAGCTGAGACTCCTGACGCCCATGGTCCATTTACACCAGGCTCAGCTCTTAATTATGCAACACATTCACCATACACTAATCCATCACCATTGGACGGTTATCAAAATCAATTATTTAATTCACAAGTACCCACTCCGGGTAGTAATTACACATCGACTAATTCGCCAGCTTCATTTCAAAATTATATATATTCACCATCGACTCCCGGTGGTTACTTTGCACCACAGACTCCAGGTGCCAATGCTTACAATATAGATCATTATGATTGGCATATGGATGGTTTAATGGTTAGAATAAGAGATTCCTATCCGCATGATTCAGATTTGTGTGGAGCTATAGGTGTTATTAGAAGTATACATGGTAGTCAATGTTCATTGCATATTAGAGATCTAGATAAGACGATAAATATTTCACTAGATTATTTAGAGCCAGTTCTACCGCAAAAAGGAGATCGTGTTATGATTGTTTATGGTGATGATAAAGGCTCAACTGGTTTGTTATTAAGTATAGATGGAGCTGAGGGTGTGGTTAAGTTAGAGAATAGACCCGAGAGTCGAGACGAAATAACAATGACAAATATTAAATTTTTGTGTAAATTACCAAATAATTAAAAAAGAAAAAAAAAAGTCTGGTATTCTCATATTTATCTATCTATTGTGGTTTCATGTCTAGATATAAAGTTTAAAAAAATTTATTTTTTTTTTGTAAATTTGTTTTTTTTTCTCGTTTCAAAAATTTTTAAAAATAAAAAATATTTAAAAAAAAAAAAAACGACAATAACAACATGTTAATGTTTCTCTGTTAAATCGGTTTAATTCAACTTTAAACACAAAAAAATTAATTAACTTTATGTTTTTTATTATTAATTAATTAAATGAAATAAATTTTAAAAATTGACCAAAAAATTTTATTCTTTTTTTTTGTCATCTAAAAATATCGAACTTTTCAAGAAAAATTAAAAAAAATAAATTTTATATTTAAATCCTTTGAGTCTCCTTTGAGGGTTACATATTCCGGCGTAGAGTTGGTCGACCGGTTTTTCAAAACCGGTTTATTAAACCGGTTTTTTTTCAAACCAGTTTTTAAAATCGGTTTAGACTTTTAAACCGGTTTGAAAGTGGTTTAAACCGGTTTTCGATAAAAATATCCATTTGAACAGAGTTTTCAAAAAAAGGCTGTTTCATCATCATTTTAACCATTGATTATTCTCTCTCTCAGACAACTTGAGGACGATTTCGATTTTTATAAAGTTAAAAGTCCCATTAAAATTTTTAAATTTTCTGTTAAAAATTTTTTTTAAAAGAGAATAAAAAAAAAATACTGAATTAAGAAGATTAGATATAAATTGTTCCCGAAATAATTTATACTCATTTATTTATTGCCGTTTAATTTGATCCCGACAATTTTTCACTCACAATTCGGTAACTATTTATTTCAGGAATTTATATCATTAATATAGTTTTATTTTCGGGATAAAAAATAACGGGATCAATTTACATTTTACTGAATTTAAAGTTAACAATCTATTAATACAGTGTAAATATTTTAGGTGAAAATTTTTCTACATAAATGTGTATCATTAGTTAACCACATTTATGTATAAAAAAAGCTAAAAAATGGGAAAAATAAATTTCATAAAAAGTTTTCTTCTCATTTATGAGCACTCTTTGGTCATGAAAATATTAATCTAAAATTTTTACAGTGTATAAGTAGAAATTTATCAAATCCATCGACAAAGCGTTGTAAATTATTAAAAATAAATTTGTTATTATTCTTCGATATGTATTAAATAAAATTACCAAACTCTCCTTTTCTGTATGTTTATTTTTTGGAAGAATAAATTTATCGTAATTTTTTTATTTGATTTTTAAAAAACTAATTAAAAAAATTAGTGTTTAAAAAAAAAGAAAGATACCTATCAATAAAAGTAATTTTTTTTAAAGAATTGTGTTAAAAAAAATTTTTTATTTGATAAACCAGTTTTTTTTCGAACCGGTTTTAAAAACCGGTCGACCAACTCTATTCCGGCGTCTTGTCTTTGCCACTCTGCACAAAAAGTATCTTTTTTTAAGAGGTAAAAGATAACCTTATTTCACAAAAATTATGTTCGAATAATCGAATAATTCGAATAACTTTGCAGTTGTAGTTTTTGCATCAAATAAGATTTTTTTCTCTATGAAAGCCAAAAGCCTACTCAATAAAAATTAATTTAATATCTTATTATGGTATTCCTTATAGAGTCTATTTAAATATAAGAAAATTAAAATTTTTCTGACTTTCGTTCGTCTTAAAAAATGGGAACTTAGGGGAGCGCTAATATTTTACAGTAAGACAATTTAATTGTATGACAAGAATTTATACGATCCAAAGTGTTTATAACAATTCAAATTTTTATATATTAGAAAAAAATTTAGAATTTTTTTAAATTTAAATTTTTTTTTCAATTTCAAAATTTATTTTATTTACAAAATGCCATCTAAATTAAGACAAGTATTCGTATCAATATTGTCCAAATTACGGTAAATTACATTTAGATTAACAATCAAAGTTATGCCGTAATCAAATTCTTTTTTATTGAAAAAGTTACGGCAAAATTTACAAATGGAAGTTCATTTAAAGCTTATTTTAATTTTAATTTTTAAGCTATGCTCATAACGAAATCAAAGAATTTATCGAAATTTTTCACGAAGATTTTAAAACAGACCAAAATGAGGCCTTTTATAAATTAGAACAATTGTTTAAAGTAAATTTTTGTAAAATTAAAAAATTCTTAAATTTAAAAAAAAATTTTTTAAAATATAAAAAAAAAATAGATGTATTGTGTTGAAATTGATTTAATACAGCTAAAGCGTTTAATCATGATTTATTTAATTTTAATCAATGATTTAAATGATCCATTTAAAATAAATGTAAGTCTACGTTGTATTATTCATTTAAATTAAGGAAAAAAAAAGAATAATTTACTTTTTAAGATTCAAAATGTTTTGTTTAAAACCCTACAAACACTTTGGAAAGATGATGAAAAATTTTATAGTCAATTAATTAAATTATTCGAGGCGCGTTTGTTCGTTAATATTTTTACCAAAACATTGTTGTTTGAGGTCAAAATTCGATTTGGATTATTCCTAATTAATTTTTCAAAATTATCTATTTCAAATTCAAGGCTATTTTGTGCTCGAATGTTTTTATGTTCGCTTTACAAAGTAAGTGACTTTATTTGTAAAATTTCATCAAAGAAATTCCTGTCAAAATAGTACAATTATTTTAATAAAATCATAAGACAAAGAAATAATTTAGGGTAAAAAAAAAATTGACGACCAAAAATTGGTGACCTCAAAAATTTATACAGTCAATTCAATACCAAGCTTTACCAGTTTAAGCTACGACCACTAGATTAAATCCAAAAAAGTGCCCTTATAAATTCTCTATTTTTTTTTATCAAGGAAGAGGAAGAATTTAGAAAAAAAGCTGATCTGATTTTTGTCGAATGCGATTTTTATAAGATCAAACCCGATGAAATTAATAGTTTGCTGGAAAATTTTGATAATTTATCAAATGATGAATATATGAATTCATTAAAAGCTCAAAAAAGACCATTAGATTCTTCGCCTAATAGCTTGGATCAATCGCCAAAAAGATTTAAAACCAAAGAAATTACTACTCAAGATAATTTAAATAAAACAGATGTTAATAACAATCAACTTTTAGACAATAATCATTTATTAAGTGACATAATGCCAACAATTAATCTAAACAATTTAAGTTTTAATGCTGAATTTTTAAATGATTTTGATCATAGTATTTGTGAACGATTAAAAGAGCCATTACGTGAGCCAGAAGTTATTGTAATATCATCTGATAATGAGCAAGATGAAACACTGAGCACAATTATCAAAAAAATAGAACCTTTATGTAATTGTATAACTTTATACGAGCAAAAAATTGAAACTTTTCCTCTTAGTGTTTTATGTAAATTTCCAAATTTAAAATCTGTAACTATAAACTATTGTAATTTGAATCATCTCGATACCAAAGACTTAAATTGTTTAAATAATTTAGAAATTTTAAATTTGAGAAGTAATTGTTTAACTCAAATCGATTCGGGTCTATTCGAAAAAATTCCTAAATTGAGCCAACTCGATTTGAGAAATAATAAAATTCAGAATTTAAGTGAAAATATTTTTAAAAGTTGTAAAAAATTAAAAATTTTAAATCTATCAAATAATATGTTAAGTAATCTAGACGCTAGTTTATTCGAATTTTCAACAAGTTTAGAAGAAATAGACTGTTCTAAAAATTTTATTGAAAAACTAGATGCTAATTTATTTAAAAATCTGATAAATTTAAAAAAAATTAATTTTTGTAAGAATAAAATAATCGCTCTCGGTGAAGGAATATTTGATTCGAATAGACTCTTGACTGAAATATTAATTTCAAATAATTCTATAGTCGATTTACCAAAAGGTTTATTTAAGAATTTAGATTTTTTAAATATCATAAATTTAAGTAATAATCGAATAGAAATATTAGATGCTGATTTATTTGAACATAATATTCAATTAAATCAAATTCAAATCTCGTATAATCGAATTCAAAATTTAGATTCGAATATATTTAAAAATTTAATTGAATTGTATCTAGTTCATTGTACTAATAATCAAATTGATTATTTACCAAAAGAATTATTTAGATCTTGTCTTAAATTGAAAAGGATTTTTTTCCTGAAGAATAAGATTAAAAATTTAGATATGAATTTATTTAATAATTTAGTCGAATTGGAAGAAATTGATTTTAGTAAAAATTTTTCAACATGTTGTTTAGATGTAGATTTTTTGAAATTTATTGCACCTAATTTAAAATTTGTTAGACACTAATTTTTTTTTTTTTTTGTAATAATTTTTTTTGACAGTTTTCGTTTCTTTGCGTAATAATAAAAATTTAATATTTTGTATTAATTTTTTTAGTTTATTCATTTTTTTTTGACAGTTTCGTAAAAATTTTTAACTTTAATAAAATAATTTTTTTTCAAAATTTTTTTAGTTTCTTGCCCACCTAATTAATTTTAGTATCAAGAAGAGTCCCGCCACATACCGTAAACCTGTTTCAATTGACGATTCAAAATCTTTGAAAGCATTTCTAATTTAAACTTAATTACATTAGTAAACCCCAAATTTCTCATTTGTCACTGTCTGAAATTAAGTTTTTTTCTAAAATTTTTAAATTAGTAAACAACTATTTGTCAAATCTTCGTTGAGTTAACCAAGACTGAACGTCTAAATTTGACTTTATTTTAAAGTAATTTTTTTTACAGTTTAATTTTTTCTAATTCATACGTTTTTCAAATTGATTACCAAGCCTAAAAAGCCCGTCCTATGGTGATAATGATGATAACATTTAAATCTCTTGTTCAAAAAATCGTCTTTAAATTCAAAAAGACCGATAAGCGAATGGATTTAAAATTAGGCTTTTAGGGACGAAATGGTAGGTGATCCATGAGCCCAGTCTCTTTTAAATTATTGAACTTTCGTATCAAACTTTCAATTTCTTGCATATGGCACTAACTGAATATATATTGATGAATACGGGAACCGTACTCAAAAAAAAAAAAATTTGGAAAAAAAATTTTTAGTAATAAAAAAAATTTTTTTTTGTTGTTCGGCTCGGGTACGGATACGGTCCGGCGTTAATTCGTTAGAAATGCTACAGAAAAAAAAACTTGCCAATTTGAAAATTATATAACCTTAGTACAAATTATTATTACAATTTAAGTAAGATTCCCCAAATCATAAAATTTGGTTAAAATTTGGCTGTTTTTGGTGCTTTATAACTTATGCCTATTCTAATTAGAATATAACGAAAATATTTTGTAATAAAGAGTTAATTATGCTCTAAAAAAGATGGTTTTTATTATGGACTATTTGATGAATAAAAATCAAAATATTGATTACTAAAGATTCAGAAAAAATCAATTTTTAATGAAAAATTAATGATGAGTTTTCTAAAAAATCTAAATCATCTTCGCTAGATTTTTCAATTAACCTAAATGATTTAAAATAGCAACATTATATAAAAAAAAAGATAAATTGACTATGAAGCTAAAGAACTTAAATTAAAATTCCAAATTATCTCCAATCCACACCAGTAAAAAAGTTAAATCCATCGCCAAATTGACAACGTGACGCAAAATGCTGACAATTTTTATTTCCAACATCGTATTGACCCTTTAAAAATCCAATTTCTTGGCTACATTTATGATCTCTTAATTTGTGCGAATTTTTACTTGGGGAATAATAATTCGAAAATCTGTATCACCACAATGAAACTTGGACCAGTCTGCCTCGTTCACACAAGCTCTTTCTTTACTACTTTCATTTTCAGGATCAGAAATTTGAATGACTCTTTTATTTCCTATATAGATTGCAGAATGCGGCCAAATAATTCTCTACCACACGACTAACTTGTATATGATCGCCTGGTAAGAAATAATCATCGGGATTTTCTAGAGCTGTTTTGCCCTTTTTAATTTTAAGACAAGTAATACGAGGCGTGTGTTTTAACACATTTGGCAACTCGCTGACAATAGAAGAAAATTCTTTTTCAATTTGATCACATTTTTCTTTCGCACCTTCAAGTGTCAAATGCTCTGAGACTTTAATTTCAATTATTTGCTCAGGTTCCATAATTCTAAAACTAATTTTAAGTGCCTCATATTTATTCTTATCTTCAAATCTCGCATCTGTCTCTATTAAAATACGAACTGCATACCAAGCAACTTTATTAATTACTAGAACATATTGCTAATCTTTTGAAGTCTTCAAAATTTCTGATTTTAAAACAATATTACCCCATATATTTTCGTTTATTTTCTTCTCAAAAGCCATGATATTTTACAGAAGAAATTACTCAATAATTCTAAAAATAAATTGAAACAACTCTTTATTACTAGATTCAAGTAATAATTTGAATTATACAATTTATAATTTTTTTAACTTTTTTTTCTTAAAGTGTTTCAATTTTTTATTAATTAAAAAAAAATAAAAAAAAAAATAATAATAATCATATCGTGAATTCGCGTAAATATTGGTCAAATAATAATTCTTCTATTTGAGACACTTTTTTTCCAGTCGACTTGTTATACTTTCTAATTCATTATTTATAATCTTTAAACATAATTTTTATTACAATCATTTTGTTATTTTATTTTTCAAATATTTGGATTGAAATATTTTTAAATTGAATTAATGAATTTTTTGATTAAGTACATTTTATTAACTTTTTTTTTATTAACTATCATAAATTAATTAACTTTTACAAAAAATATGTTTTATTAACTTTTATGTTAATTAACGAAAATTGTTTTCACTTATTTAATATTTTACTTTAAAAAAAATAACTCTTTAATTAATGAATTTATCATTTAATTAACGAGTTAAGAAAAATATCTAAATCAATTTCTCCCATTAAAAGTCTGTTGACACAATTACGAATCTGTTCATCTCGCTCAATATCAATTTTTCTTCTTTTAGGTGGACCTTGGCCATTTAGACGTCTTTCATAAGTTACAGAATACGTTGCTTCGATTGTTTGGAATATTTCAATAAATTTAAAAAAATTTGGATGTGAACTACCACACATTTTGTTCAATTTGCTATGGAATCCTTCCGAATGATTATTGGTTCTAGGTCCAATAGTCATTGAATGATTCCAAAGCTCTAAAGGGTATGATCCATTAAGCCATGTTTTTTTAAAGTAATCGACTAATTCATTAATTAAATTGTCATTAGGACGTTTTTGAAGAAGTAAGTCAAAAGCTTCATTTACATGCGACAATGGCACGTAGCACAAAATCATTAATTTTCCGATCCAATTTGAATATATTTCATTATTACAATAAAGCCTTTTTAGACCAATGTTAAGAACCTTTTTGTAAATACATTGAGCAAAATGAAAAGCAAAACCACGTATGCTAATTCCTGGAAAATTAAGTCTAAATGAATTAATCATCGCCAATTCGAAATCGCATAATAAACTTTTCGGATTCAAAATGTAACCTAATTCCATTGATTTTCTTTTGACTTTGTCTAGTACCATATCATACAAGTCGGTATTTTTATTCACCATTAAAATAAAAATACATGGAAATAATTGTTCTTTGAAAAGACCATGAATTATCAAACATTGGTAAAATAATTCAGGTGCTATTTGAAAAGTTGCATCAGCATGCCATTGTGTACAATTTTGTAATATTTCTAAACCTCGATTACTCGCAAAACCAATCGCGCGATTGGCGTCGTTTGTGTCAAAAAGTAAAAACCGTAGACCACCTTTAGTTGAACCAAAATTTTCATCAATACAAATTTCATCAAGTGATTTAGGTAAATCTGGAATTTTTTCACGTCTAGCAACATACAACAAAGTTTTAATTTCTGAAAATGATGGCATGTTACTAGCTATTGTTTCAGCGTCATATTTTTCAGATAACCTTGCTATTTCCTGATCGTAAATTTGATTGATTGGTAAAGTTTCTTTTTGACACCTCTCTTTTAATTCACGAACAAATTGTATTTTTTCAATTTTAATGTCTTTGACAACTGTACAGCCATAAAAATGATTGTTAGCATATCTAGAAATTGTTCCACTTTTGACATCAGAAAAAAAAATTTCTTTACCAATGATATAATTTATTTTAGTATGAAATTTTAGATTTTTGCCATTTATGGGGCTGTGAAGTTCATGTCAATTCGCTCATTTCAATTCGCTATTTTTTCTATAACTTTTTTTCGAAACATTAAAAAATAGTTCTGCAAAATGTTACAAGATGTAGCAAATTTGCTACATTCCCATTATTAATCTGCAAAATGTGTGCACCCAAAATGCAGAAAATAATTATTAAAAACTCAGTATATGAATTTGCAGAAATTTTGCAGAGATTTAGCACAGTAAGAAAATTTATGTAGCAAATTTGCTACGTATTGTAACATTTTGCAGAACTAATTTTTAATGTTTTGAAAAAAAGTTAAAGAAAAAATAGCGAATTGAAATGAGCGAATTGACATGAACTTCACAGCCCCGCCATTTATGTGGGTATAAATGAATTGTATGACTTTAGATTCTTTAAAAAGACACTGCTTTTGATGCTTACATGGAGCATTTTAACTCAAAAATAAGAATAAAATAACTTGGTAATTAAATTCTCAGACTCCCCTCCATGTAAATTGACAATTTTCGTAAGTGATTACTACTTAAACAATTGTTTCAAACCAAAATTTTTAATTCTTTTGAAATTCGTATCTTTTATAGGACTTGGGTAACGGACAAAAAGTTAGCTTTCCAAATTTGAGAAAATTTTTCGAATTTGTTCAAAAAATTCGAAAGACTTAAGTTCGTGAAAATAATGAAGTTTTTTTTAAAATAACTTCGAAATGTACTTATTTTCCCATAAATAAAAAAATTTATAAAACCCAAAAGTTACGGAAAACAATATCACATGATGCCAAAAAAAGAAAATGACATGAAACAATTTGTGATCAAGAACAAGGACAATTACTTTTTGAACTATTAAAGTCAACCCTTGGTACCAAGAAAGAGTCGCTTCCAAAAAATGACAAAAATTTTCCGTATTTTGTCTGCTTTTAGACGTTTCTTTGGCGATTTAAGCTCTAAAAATTGAACTAAAATGCAAAGAATAAAAGAGAAACAGTGTTTAAATTGCTTTTACCTTTTCTGTTAATATACAATATCTAGGATTAAATGGAAAATTTTTTTATATAGCAACAATTTTTAAGCAATCAATTTTTATAAGCCAAAAAAAAAATAAAATAGAAAACTAAAGTTTTAAAATTTTATTTGAAAATTAACAAAAAATTTAATAAAACGGATAGGACGGTGATGGCCCAATGGTTCGAGTCGTTGGATGGGGGACATGGAATTTTGAATTAATTAGCGAACCTAGTTTATTCAAGGGTACGGGTTCAAGTCCCCACTCCTACCACAAAAAAGTTTCACCCAAATAAAAAGAAAAAATTAATAAAACGGATTTAATTTTTAATTTAAATAATCATCTGGTTGTCTACCGACAATTAAATTAATATAAGTGAATAGTGATTTGCGCTCTTCTTTAACAATTTTTAAATTTTACTTTTCAAAATTACTTATGCCATCGACTTTATGAGAACTTAGTAAAATATTTTGACGATTTATATTTTGACTTGATGGTCTGTGCTTGGAAATTCTGAATAATGCATGCTCATCTCTTGGTCTAGTGGTATTTAAAAAAATACCACTAGACCTATTTCTAATTTCTGTTTAGGCGTGTTTTTCTTTTAGACGACTTTTTTTAAGACCCAAATAAATAAAAACGATTTGTCGAATGGTGACTAATAAAAACTTTCCAAGATCACAGCAATAGCGTCTAAAAAGAATGACTTTCGCTTTTATTTTTTACACTCTATGCTCAAAAATTGCATACTTTCTTTTAAAAAGAAATCATTTTGGAAGGATGAAAATAAACATAAACTAAATCTAAATGTATATACATTAGTTATAATGTAAATGTAACGGCAAGCGTGACTTTTGAAGGTGACCGTAACCAATAATCAAATATCTAAGAATTGAAAAATTATGCTAAATAAAACTGATAACGGCTATGATCAAAAGTTACCGTTGACATTAAATTTATATTAGAACAACTTCATCATAAGATTAAATTTTCATTTTTTTATTGTTTTTTTCTAAATATTTTATTTAAAAATTTTTTTTTCAAATAGTCACACTTATTAATATATCCCTGAAGACCATTATTAATATGTTCTAAATAAATGTGACTTTTAATTATCTTTCTAACAAATGCAAATTAACTAAAAAACCAAAGCCATCGCCAAATTGACAACACGACGCAAAATGTTGGCAATTTTTCCATAAAACATTATATTGGCCTTTGTAGAATCCAATTTTTGATATAGCTGCATCTATAATCTCTTTCTGTGTTAGAATTTTTACTTGAGGTATACAAATTCGAAACTCGGTATCACCACAATGAAACTTGGACCAGTCTGCCTCGTTCACACAAGCTCTTTCTTTACTACTTTCATTTTCAGGATCAGAAATTTGAATGACTCTTTTATTTCCTATATAGATTGCTGAATGCTGGTAAACTATGGATTGTTGAAAACCGATTTTTAATGCCACACGATTAATTTGTATATGATCGCCTGGTAAAAAAAAATCATCGGAATTTTCAATCGCTTTTTTTCCGTCTTTGATTTCGAGACATGTTAAACGAGGTGTTTCCTTCAACCAAGTTGGCAAATCACTCCAAATATTGCCAACACTAGAAAATTGCTTTTGGATTTTATGATATTTTTCTTTTGCACCCTCAAGTGTTAAATGCTCCGACACTTTAATCTTAATAATTTGTTCAAGTATTCTAAACTCAACTTGAGATGGTTCATATTTATTCTTATTTTCAAATCTGGCATCTGTCTCCAAAAAAACATGAACCGCATACCAAGCAACCTTATTAATTATCAGAACAAATTTCTGATCCTTTGAAGTTTTCAAAATCTCTGATTTCAAAACAATACTACCCCATATGGATTCTTTTATTTTCTTCTCAAAAGCCATAAAAGAATAAATTATAAAATATTCAATAACTAAAACTATAGTTTCAGTTTATAAATTAGTAATAACAAAATGAAACACGGTAAAAAAAAATTATAAAATAAACAATTTTATTATTAAAATTATTACTTGAATTCAAGGTACATAGCAATTTGTTACGATTTAGAAATTGTTCCCTAGAATTAGTTACTATTTAATTTATTACTGCGCTTATTTAATGATATATTTTATTTTTAGAATTTGTCGCGAAAATAACTTACTAAACGGAATTAGTTACTATAGAATTTATTATGATATAAAATAATTAAATTTAATCAATTAATATGTCACGATTACGCTACAAGAATACTGAGTCGATTCTCACGATTCGTGAGATTTTTAAGGTAAATCTTTTTTTTATGAAATCTAAGCTTCGAGCCAAGTTTTATATACAGTAGCTAGTAGTAGTAGTTGAAAAACTGCCGTATAGTTTGAGGCTATACTAGCGCATTTGGGCGCTTAGCCATGGGCCGGTCATTGCAGTCGTTTTTCTTTCCATTACAAAATAATTCTTTGTCTATACTTTTCTTGAAAGTACTAACTGTTTTCGCAAAAACAGCTTCATTTGACAACAAATTCCATTTTCAGACTATTCTATTTTTAATAAAATTATATCTAAATGAACCACGTTTATTTATTTCCCTCGTAAGCTTGTGATTATTTCTTCGTCTTAGATTCAAAGCAAGGCTTTTTGAGTAGTTAACTCCATTTATTAAGTTAATATGGTCTAATTTATTAATGATCTTGTACATTTGAATCAAATCGCCTCTGGTTCTTCGGTCCTCCAAGTTAATAAGGTCCATTTGCTTCAATCTTTATTCGTATGATAAATTTCTAATCGATTTTACCATCTTTGACGCTCCTTTTTGTACCCTTTCGAGGACATTTATGTTCGTTTTTGCAGATGGATTCCATACACTAACCGCGTATTCAAGATGTGGTCTAACGAGCGCTTTGTAGAGTAATTTTAGAACATGTTTATCTAAGTATGTGAATGAATTTTTTATCAAGCCCAATAATTTACTCGCTTTTGACGCTGCTGATGTACATTATAAAAATTAACTCAAAAATACAGTAGTTCTAATATAAATGTAACGTCAACTGTCAACCGTAACTTTTGACGGTAACCGTAACCTGTGTTAATTAGACTTATTTTTCAATTTTAAGATGCTTGAGCTATGGTTACGGCAACGGTCAAAAGTTACGGTTGACGTTACATTTATATTAGAACTACTGTATTTTAAATTATTTCTAGTTTGAAAATAACTATTAAAAGTAGCAATTAATTTTTCTTCATAAAATATTGCGTGGATATTTTTTAAGTTAGTGTCAAACTTTGACCTTAAATTATGTTAAGATGATTACCATTATTTTAAATATAAAAAAATTACACTAAAGGCTCAAATGGTCAAAAATGACTCAGGTAGAATAATTGTAAATTTTAATTTATTCTTTTTTATTTCACCGGTTTTTATTTTTTTGAAAACATAAAAATATTCTCCATTACCTTAATTATCTTATTATATTATTTCAGACTTGGTCAAAAGTCAAAGTTAAATAAACACTTTACTAAGATTCATTTTTAATTATAGAGTTTTGACTTGACTTTAAATTAAATACTGAAACTAAGTAAAGTAACGGCTTGGCTTTTAAGAAAAAAATTTTAAGTCAAGATATTTTTCAAAGTTAAGTCCGAACTTTACTTTGAGTAAAAAACAAAACTTAAGTCAAGTCCGAATTTGACTAAAAAAAAATTTTCGATTTCAACTCGAAAATTAAAAAGTAGAAAAAGCAAAGCAAAGTCTGACTTTGACTTTGGTTAAAAATTTTCTAGAAGTAAAAGTCGGACTTGTTTTGGATAAATATAGGAGTTATAATGAGAAAATGACGTTACCGTTACCGTGAGCCTTACCCTACCGTTACCATTACCTTTACCATTCCCATTACCAGTGTCGTAGCCAGAATTTTCGAACTAGTGGGGTGAGCTGGGCGAGGGAGTTAAATGGGGTGGGGTGGAAGGTGGTAATCATTGGGATTTTCTAAAGTTTTTTTCCCCCTTTAATTCTAAGACTTGTCATTCGAGGCATGTTTTTAAACCAAGTTGGCAACTCGCTGCCAATAGAAGAAACTTTTTTTTTAAATTGATCCTATTTTTCTTTATCGCCTTCAAGTGTCAAATGCTCAGAGACTTTAATTTTAATTATTTGTCCAATTACATTTAAATTAAGCGTTTGATTTAAAGGTCTTAAATCAACAGCTTAATATTTATTGTTATATTCAAATCTAGCATCTGTCTCTAAAAAAACACGAACCGCATACCAAGCACCCTGTTAAATTTTGTTTAAATGCTTTTCTTGGGGGTAAGAAAAAATATGTTGGTTTTAAAATGGAAAATTATTTTTTAGCATCAATTTTTCTAAGCCAAAAATTAAAATAAAAATTTAAAGTTTTAAAATATATTTAACAATTAACAAAAAATTTAATAAAACGGATTTAATTTTTAATTTTAATAATCATCTGGTTGTCTACCGACAATTACTTTAATATGAGTGAACAGTGATTTGTGCTCTTCTTTAACAAATATTAAATTTAACTTTTCAAAATTACTTATGCCATCGACTTTATGTCGCCTGAGCGAACCTAGTAAAACATTTTCTCGATTTATATTTTGACTTGATGGTCTGTGCTTGGACATTTTGAATAACGCATGCTCATCTCTTGGTCTTGTGATACAAGTTGCTCGCGCTATCATTCTAAATGCCAAATCTTAAAATTAAAAAATATTTAATTTATTTATTTTTTAACTTTAAATTTTTTCTCAAATCAAAAACTTTATTTGAGAAAAAATTTACCGAAAAAATTCCGAAAAATATTCAAAGGTAAAAGTAATACAGTAAATTTCAATTCGTCGTTTCAATTCATGTAAATTCAAATATCTATTGAACGGTAATTGATATAATGTTCCGGTTAATTGCTACAAAGTGTAACAATTTTGCTACACTCAAAAATATAGGTCTTATTAACCCTTATCCGTCCAAAGCTCGGTCAAAAATGACCCAAAAAATTAAAAAATTGAACAAATCTTTAAATTAAACGGATATACATGAAAATTATATCAAAAGAAAGCTAAGATCACGAAGAATATTTTTATGTTTTCAGAAAACAAAATCAGTAATTTGAAATTTAATTTTAGCATTATTTGTGACCGGGTCATTTTTGACCCATCACAAAAAGACATGATTTATTTAGGCTCAAAAACAGCCAAATTTTAACTAAGGATTATGATTTGGGAATAAAAAAATAACATTTTTTCAAAATTTTAAAATGTTTATTTGCCACGGTTTAATATGATAAAAGAGTGACTTAGTAATAGCGTATTTAAATTTTTTGAGAAAAAATAAAATTTGAAAAATGAGCAAAGCCAAAAAGAGCCTGAAAAATAATAAAAAATATATGCTTTTAGCAATATTTATTTTATTTTTATTGAATGCAATAAACATCAAAATTTGGAAAAGTAAATACAAAATAAAATTAAAGTAGGTTTTTTCCGCCACAAGTCCAGCTTGAAAAATAATTTCCATTAAATTTAAGAAATGTTTTTTTTTTTTTTTTATATTTTAAAAAAGTTATTGATTATTTTTTAATGCAATGACTTTTGTGCGAGTAATGTTTTTAAAGTATGTGCCAAATAAAACACGAGAACTCTTTAAAAACAAAAAAAAATGTTAACTCTTAAATTCAAGCATCAAAATAAAATTTAAATTTCTCAAGAGGACTATGACACATTAACGAATATTTAAAAATAAATTTATTTAAAACTTACCATCATCTTCTGCACCCCAATTCCAATATTCATTCGAAAATCCATTAATTTTTTCATACTTATCAGGTCTCAGACTAAGAACTCCACCAACTAAAAGCTCATACAAATTCCTACTATAATTCGTATTACCTTTCTTTTCATTTTCAGATCTAATTGACAATGACAAATGTCTCGGCATTTCATCATTATAATAACCAACAAAACTATCACCACATCCATAAATATTATAATCGCTCTCTGGTATTAGATCAACATCATGCAAAATTAAACAATTTAAATTTAATTCTTTTGTCCCATTATAAATTTGATCATTGACACCGAAAATTTTATAATTTTTTAACAAATAAAAAAATGCTGCATTATAAAGTCTACCTTTATTGAATGCATCCCTCGAATTGTCTTGTTCGACAACTAATATTTTATAATGTAAAAATTGTCGCTGTAAAAAAGGATGTAAATTAAACATTAAATCCAATAGATTACTTTCTCTATTTAACATTGGAATTATAATTACACTCAAATCTTGCTCTTTTGATTTGACAAATTTTGAAATTGAATTTCTTTGTGCTATTGAATTAAAATTATCCCTAATTATTCCGTATGTAAATTCACTTAATTTTTCGATTAAATTTTCTAAGCTCAAGTCTTTAGTTGTACGATAATCATCCATTATTGATTTAAGTACAAGTAAATTATCATAACTTGTATGATAATATAAATATTCTTGAAAGCATAATGGAGGTTTGTAATAGCCACCTGATTTCAAATTGACACTATCCGGATTGAGAAATTTAAATTTTGACTTTTTAATATTTTTAGAATTTTTTAATAGACTCTTAAAATTAAATTTTCTATCGGAATAAATTGATTTCGAATCGAAATTTCGACTATATGATTTTAAAGTACAAAATTTTAATTTATTTAAAAATTCAACTAATTGTTTAGAGTCATTTGATTTTGTGAATAATTCATATTTCATATTGTAAATATTTATGTTGTCATTATTAGTTGAATTTTTAATATTATTAAATATATAAAATTGATCGAATAGACGATATTTTTCCGATTTTAATCTAGAGAATTGTTTGTCTCGTTCGTCCAAAGTAACTGTATCACTACATGAGATTCTAGTACGTAGTAAATTTTGTTCACCAAAAACAGTATCAGTAAGAGTCTTGGTTTTAGTTTGTTTAGTAAAAGACTTTGTGAGCTCAAGATCAGGTATATGTGTAAGTACAAATATTACATATATAATAAGAATTAAGAATTCATTTGAATTCAATAAGGAACCAATTTTTTTGTGAATATATCGATAGAATATTAAGTCGTAAATTAAGAATACTTTTTGTACTAAGTCCAAAAAGACATTTAGATATTTTCGTAAAACTAAAACTAAAGTCAAGGTATTATGTTCGATGTCATTTGTTGCGGAGGAGTCTAATTTTGATATTAAATTTTCTAATTTTGCATCGATTGCATTCATTTTAAAAAAAAAATTTTTTTTAATTTGCTCAGGTAAAAAAATTGAGAAAATAGATTAAATAGTAATTTTAAAAAAATAAACTTAATAACGGTTATTTTTATGATGTAATTATTTTCTTCTAGTTTCTAAATGATTTATTTGTTTGTTTCTGAGTAAAGAAAAAAAGAAAACCTTGTATTTTGGTAAATGTTATGATGTTGCCGTGAACACATGCACGAAATATATCGGACTAAATTACTAAGGTTTCAGTTTACATTAAATTTACCAAAACTAATGAATTAAATATTAAACTATTTAAAATTCATATTATAACTATAGGTAATTTTTCTGCATTCTTTTATTTGCTCCTTTTGCCTTGAAGATATTAGAAAATAAGGTAAATAAATATTAATCTATCGCCAAAATATTTTATAGCCAATATTTTAATATCCAGTTTTTAATTCCTATTTTATTTTATTTCCAAAATAAAAATAAGAAACTATCGCTAGTTAATACTATTTCTAAAAAAAAAATTAGAATTATTCGCTAAATTATTTTATTTCCAAAATAAAAAAAATTGCTAATATTTTTAATGTTAAAAAACACGAGATAAGGAATAATTTTAAGATAGCGTAACTTTGCTCCAGGTTCAAGATTCTACCATGGAATTGGTATTCAAATTAATTAAGCCATTTTAAAGTTTTAATTTTAATTTATCCTATGTTAGTTTTTTTAACTTTTTTAGAAAGAAATTTTTGTAAGAAAGTATTTTGATTTTGCTTAATAAAAAAACTCTTTAGCTTAATGAAAAATACCTACTCCAAAGAAACTTTCATAGAGAACCGATCAAATGCTAAAATTTCAAGAGATTCATGAACAAAAGGGAAAAGTATTTTCAAAAAAGTAAAATAAGACGAAAAACGGCTACTTTTAATAGTTATTTTCAAACTAGAAATAATTTAAAATACAGTGGTTCTTATATAAATGTAACGTCAACCTTAACTTTTGGCCGTAACCGTAACCATAACTCAAACATCTTAAAATTGAAAATTAAGCCTAATTAACACGGGTTACGGTCAAAAGTTACGGTTGAAGTTACATTTATATTGGAACCGCTGTACATAAAAATTTTTTTATTTGGGTGAAACTTTTTTGTGACCAAATTCGTAATCTTTAATGATTACAGTCATTAGTAAAAAAATTAATTATTTTATTTTTTTTGTTATGACCGTTTTAGTTTTCAAAATGAGTTATATCCTTTTAAATATATTTTACAGGATATAACTAATATTATTTTCGGCGAGTAATTTTATTTTTAGAAATCGGCAATTAATGCTTAAAACTTTTTATAGAAATTTATTGTTAAATAAGGAATTAGCAATTTTTTATTAAATTCTGTTTTGGAAATTGATTCTTATTTAAGATATTGGCTATTTTTTCTTCTTTTATTTTTTGGCAATAGAGTCTAAATTAAGAAATTGGCATTTATTTTAAATTTTAGAAATAAAATATACTGGCAATAAATTACTATAAATCGAAAATACTGCACTTCTAGCGAACTTTCTACTTAAGCTGACCGTAGCCATAGCGAAGCGTACCGAACTCAAGCGAAGCGGACCGTATCCTTGCCGTACCGTACCTTACAAACTGTACCGTACCTCTCGTACTGGCTTAATGAACGATTATTAAAATAATTTCTGATTGAAATATCTGTTAAGTAAATCGTTTAAAATTTTAGGATTTGAAATTGTTATAAATTTTTAGTGTCGCTACTTGAATTTTTTTTCTATATATTTATTTGATTAAAAATAATTTTTGTATTTTGGTTCCCTCACTTAAAAAAAACTTTTTATAATTTTAGTTAAAAAATTGAAGTAGCTACCCTAAATTTTTCCAATAATTTTTAAAGTTTTTAACTAAGCTAAAATTCTAATGATTTGCTTAAAGAGCTGTTTCTATAAGAAATTATTTTAATTATCGTACAGTAAGCCAGTAGGATAGGTAAGGTACGGTGGGTACGGTACGGTGGGTACGGTACGGTTCGCGAGTGCTACACTTCTGTACGGTTCGGTTCGCTATGGTACGAATACGCTACGCTTCGCCAAAGTAGAAAGTTCGCTAGAAGTGCAGTAACTCTTCGAGGCAAAGTGTTAATTTTGCTCAAATTTCAATTTTTCTTTTTTTTGCTCAAAAAAATAAAAAATTTAAATACGCAATAACTTGCACAGTGAAATTTTAAAAAGGCAATCCTGTTTTCTTTTAATTTCAACGAAAGTTTTAAAATGTAAAAATTAAAGGATCGGTTTTTAAAAAATTCACTGTGCAAGTAATTGCGTATTTAAATTTTTTATTTTTTTGAGCAAAAAATAGCAAAATTGAAATTTGAGCAAAATTAACACTTTGCCTTTTCGATCTCTAATTCCTACACCACATATTCGTACTTTTATACGATATTCAAATATTCTAAAAGAAATTTTTTTATTTATTTAAATTAGTTTGTTTGGTTTTATTAATTTTTAAAATAAAAAAATTTGTTGGTTTTCTTAACACAAATTGTTTAGAATTTATTTAGAGGTACTGTAAACTTAGCTAGTTCAAACTTTTAATAAAGCATGCCAAATATTTTTCAAACAAATATTTTAAAATTATTATAAAAACCAAATCGATATAGAAAAGATTGTTTTGAAAGTTATTAAGTCCTATGCGAATTCTTAGTTTATAATTTAAAAAAATTTGTTATGTAAAGATTCACTTAAGAAATTCTCATTTATTTAAGAGAACAAATGAGTATTAAAAAAATTCTGCAAATCGAAACAAATTAAGGTAAATTTTGCCCAAATTTAATTGTGTATTTAATTTAGTTTGTTTTTTAAATGATGCGAAAATTTGAAGCAAATTATTGGATTTCTGTATTTTTGGTAAAAAAAAAGGTTTCACTTTTCTAAAATTCAAATCATATACCCAATTATAATGGCACACTTTTTTCCAGCTTTGCAGCAAACAAGCTTTTCTTCTCTATGCAATAATAATTTTTTTCAGCAAAAGCTCCTTAAAGTGTTTTCAGAGGGATTTTTGTTTTAAAAAGAAATAAAGTTGTTATAAAATGTTTATTTGTTGTTTTTGTATCTCATGTGTTTCGAAACCGTTTGCACCTTGTGTAAACATTGTTCATGTTTTCGCTTACTTTGTTTTGGATAGTAATTTAGTAAATTGTAAATTTTTAATTTACTTTTTTTTCTTTTAAATTAAATTTATCAAATCAAAAATTTATTAAAATAAGAATTTACGATTTAACGTAAACTCTTGCGAATAGTTAAGTGCATTAAAAGCTAAATATCAAATTTTAGTGCAATCTTTCTCATTTTAAAAATGACTAATAATAGATGCATTGAAAAAAACCCGAATTTTCGGTTTTTAACAAGGTATTAAAATTGAAAAATCCTTTAATAATGCCTAATTTAGAACTGCGCCAAAAATTGAAAATCGTTTAATAAAAATGAAAAAGTAACGATTATAAAAATTTGATATTTTAGAGTAAAAAGCTAAAATTACAAAATTATTTAAAATTTTTTTTTTTTTAAAAATGAAAATTTTATTTTTTAGTGCGGCTACATAAACTTAGTTTCCGGTTCGTCGCAACATAAAATTACAATTTTTAGGTTACCAGACGACGCTTCTTATAAGCCGAATCTGAACACTTTTGTCAAGTCAGTACAGTACAAATTAAAACTAACTTGTACGCATTTT